>CAHIKZ030004310.1:1977500-2007500 GCA_903632075.3 Acanthosepion pharaonis | reverse complement strand
TATGATAAAAATATTTTTGATATGTTCCGTAAATTGTATGTTTCAACATTTCATTCGAGAATATTACAGAAATTATTCATATAATGTTGATATAAATCAGTGACTAGATGATGTGCTTTTATAAAAAGAAAATATATGCTATGAAATATATCACAATATAAAATTTTTAAAGCAAGTTAAAAAGAACTGAACTGAAAAAGAAGCCGATAAACGTGATATAAACTCTTCAATAAATAAAATGGGGCGTCTATTTCAAATACGATGTATCGAGTATAATTATGCTTTAAGTATATATATATATATATATATATATATATATATATATATATATATATATATATATATATATATATATGGGCATACATATTTATATATTCTGTTAGTTCAAATTATTAAATAAAAACCACTACGAAGTTTAAAGATTCTGAAATATTTTTATCCGGACAGTGGATTCGACTGCAGATGTTGTCGCGTGACGATCTATCGATCTATCTATCTATCTATCTATCTATCTATCTAGCTGTCTATCTAACTCTGGTCATTTCTCTCTTTCTCTTTCTCTCTCTCTCTCTCTCTCTATATATATATATATATATATATATCTATGTATCTCACTTTGTTCCTATCTATCTATCTATCTATCTATCTATCTATCTATTTTACTTTGTTAATATCTATCTATCTTACTTTGTTCATAACTTTCTATGTGTGTATGTATGTATGCATGTATCTATCTATCTATCTATCTTACTTTGTTAATATCTATCTATCTATCTATCTATCTATCTATCTATCTATCTTACTCTGTTCATAACTGTCGATGTATCTATCTATCTATCTATCTATCTATCTATCTATCTATCTATCTATCTATCTATCTAGCTGTCTATCTAACTCTGGTCATTTCTCTCTTTCTCTTTCTCTCTCTCTCTCTCTCTATATATATATATATATATATATCTATGTATCTCACTTTGTTCCTATCTATCTATCTATCTATCTATCTATCTATCTATCTATCTATCTATTTTACTTTGTTAATATCTATCTATCTTACTTTGTTCATAACTTTCTATGTGTGTATGTATGTATGCATGTATCTATCTATCTATCTATCTTACTTTTGTTAATATCTATCTATCTATCTATCTATCTATCTATCTATCTATCTATCTATCTTACTCTGTTCATAACTGTCGATGTATCTATCTATCTATCTATCTATCTATCTATCTATCTATCTATCTATCTATCTATCTTACTCTGTTCATAACTGTCGATGTATCTATCTATCTATCTATCTATCTATCTATCTAACTTTGGTCATCTCTCTCTCTCTCTCTCTCTATCTATCTATCTATCTAACTCACTTTGTTCCTATCTATCTATCTATCTATCTATCTATCTATCTATCTTTGTTCATAACTGTCTATGTATGTATGTATGTATGTATGTATGTATGTATGTATCTATCTATCTATCTATCTATCTATCTATCTATCTATCTATCTATCTTACTTCGTTCTTATCTATCTATCTATCTATCTATCTATCTATCTATCTATCTATCTATCTATCTATCGTGTCTGTTCATAATTCCCACAGCTTACAATAATCTTATTCTTTTTTCTTCTTATAAGCATAAAACCCTAACCCTTGCCCTGATTATCGACTCACCAGAACTAGCAGGACCCGCACTGATCGAACTGTGCCATTAGTTTCATGCTGCTTAGTGCCGTATCGATTGCATGATAAAACCACATTGCCCCTTTTGTACCGAGGTGCTCAATGTGCACCTGGCGCCACTTTACTGTCTTGTCACGCGAGACTTTCGAGCTCTTGTTATTTTTTGTCAAACTTTCTCATCTCACTAATACTGACAAATAATTTCGCTGCAGGATCACCATCGCATGCATATTTATTAAACTTAGTCGAGTTTGTCACAAGGCCTACAAAAGTTTCAAAAAACCCTTAAAAACCAAAGTTAATTCTTGCTGTTGTCATGTGGGTAGTTAATGTATCTCACGAGATAAAAAAGACTAACAAATATTGTATTCTATTGAGTCTAGTATTCGATCAGACACCATAGACTACCAGTATCTGTACTAAGCCTAACGCTATAATAATGCAATATTACATGAGAATAATAAATATATGATAGACGAATATTTTCCTCAGACAACCTAAACTCCCAGAACTTGTACCTAACCTAACGCCATGCTTTAATAATATTAAATGTAAAATAGGGTCCGTTCACATTCGATATTGAGCTATCTGGTAGTCTAATATTTACACAGACGGCGTAGCATACATGTTTGCTGCATATATATATATATATATATATATATATATATATATATATATATATATATATATATATATACTAGTAATCTTATAAGTATAAGAAATTATACTCGTTCGGAAAACCTTCGGTGTCTTGATTTGCAAATAATCAAACCAATACCAAAGGGGGAAAAAAGTATACAAAAAGAAAGAACCAAGAACATGTACGTTAGCCGAAAATAATCGTCTAGCATGCAAGTTTAAAGCCCAAAGAAAAAAACCCGATACGAGTAAGCAAAATAACTAAATAAAGTGCTCGATACAATGAATAGAGCAGACCTAGTTAGACCTAGAGAGCCAGAGAAACCTACCAAGTTTAGGTTTAACTATATATATATATATATATATATATATATGTGTGTGTGTGTGTGTGTGTGTGTAAAAGTGTATGTATATATATATATATATATATATATATATATATATATGTATATATATGTATATATATAATTATTTATGCGCGGTATTTATTAGAAAGCACTCAATATCAGAGATAGTGCTAACATATTTGGTTGGATTGATGTGAGTTTGTGACCCTGATATATATACTAGTGTAATAGTGTTGAATAAATCTTCTATCCCTCCTCTCCTCACACAATTTGAAGTGTTGCCATCTTCTGCTGATAAAGCAGAATGTTTTGCTCGTAAATTCTCTTCCATTTCTACTATTGTCTCAATATAGCGGTATCTTTGTCCGACTTTGAACTAATTCTCTTTTTTTTGTCATAAGCATATAACTGCGTCCATGGTTTCTACTATCATCTTTAAACTGGATCCGCACAAATTGTTTGATATCCCTGAAACAGTCTTTAATAAATGTGGTCCTGAACTTGCTCCGGTTCTCCTCTAAATCTCTACAATAAATCGCTTGCCGCTTCTTGTTCTCATGCTTGTTGGAAACCTTCTCCTGTAGTTTCACTCTTTAAGAACTCAGGTGAGCCGTCTGATCCTTGTAAGTATAGGCCTATTACTCTTCTACCTCTTTTTAGCAACGTACTAGAACCTCTAATCAACTCTGACTTGGTTAAGCATCTCACCTCGCATAGTTTTCTTTCAGACTAGCAATATGACTTTCGCTCCACCAGGTCAACTGCTGATGTGTTAACAATTATTTCAGAAAGAGTCTATCAAGTTGTAGATAAGAATGGTGAAGCTCGGACTGTTGCGTTGGATATTTTGAAGATATTTGACAGGGTTTTGGCATACTGGTCTGCTTCAAAAGTTGAAAGGTTATGGTTTATTTGAACGAATTTTTTTTATCTAATTCAATCTTTGTTATCAAAACACGAAATAAACGTTTTCTTGAACGACCATCGTTCTATATATTTTAGTATTAATGTAGCTGCTCTTCAGGGATTTATTCGCCTACTTCCGTTGTTCCTAATTCTCTTCAACGAACTCATGATACCATCTTTTCTGAAATTAGTATCTCTGTTGATGACACAACTATTGACACCGGTCTTAATGGTAAGTGTGATCGGTTCGTTAAGGTTAATTTGGCAGCTGACCTAAAAAACACCCTACAATCTGTTGCTAACTGGGGCAAGAAAGAGCTTGTTAATTTTAACGCTCCAAATCGATACTGGTCTCTTTTAAATGCCTGAAAAAATTTTTTTTCTCTTTTATCAATATGGCTGATGCTAACCACTAAAAGAATGACTCATTGCCCTTTCTCGGGCTAAAGTTTTCCATTGACATGAAGTAGATATATTCTATTGAATCAATTACGAGGTCTGCTGCTAGGAAAGTTAGTTCACTGTGTTGTGCCAGACAATTTTTCTCGCTCTAATCTATCTTACACATTTATCAGTCTGCTATTCGTCCATACATTGAATATTGCAGTTACATCTGACCCTAATTTTCCTGCTATGCATCTAGAGATTCTTGATGAAATACAAGGAAGAATCTGTAACATTATCGGTTTTAGTAACTTTCCCATCACTGTAATGGAGCTTGACCGTTCTTTTTCTATAAATATTTTCATTTTTGTTCTAATGAGTTTTCTTCTTAGGAACCTCGACGTTATGAATTTAAGCGCAGTACTAGATTGGCAGCTAGGTCTCATAATTTCATAGTTGAAATTGCTACTTGTAACCGTAAGTTCTCTGATAATAGTTTCTTCTTTCGTACTTCCCACTTGTGGAATTCTCTCCCGGCTTCTTGCGTTCAACTCCTTTGATCTTCAATAATTCAAATGCAATGTAAACCGTCATCTTCTATCTCCTTGAATTCTGTTCACTTATTGTCATCTCTCAGTGTCCTTCCGTGCGTCTTAGTAGTTTTATTGCCTTGCTTGTGGTGAAATGATTAAAAACATTCCAATGAATTTCTTTTATTTCACAATAACACAACAAATACTAAAGTATTTGTTGTGTTATTGTGTCTTATTTTTAGACCAAGTCGCTTTTTTTTTTTCTTTTTTTTTTAAAAAAAGATTTCCTGTATAAACAACGGGGGAATATATTTTAGAACTTGTGTAATATTTTGTCCTTTCTTTTGTTAGCCTTTCATATTTATCTCCTCGTATTTGTTTTTTTTTATTTTTTATTCTTCATCGCGTCCTTTACAAAGCTGCGATGATTTTGTTCTTGTTTCTCTTTTACAATTCCGCCAACAACTAATACAGTCTTTTCGTCTTTTAATTTGGATTCGAAACGAGACTAAAAGAAAGAATTAGTCTCGAATGGAATCAGCAGAAGCCTGGCCGAATCTTCGCTCAGGTTACAAGAACCACATATAATAAGCTGAGAAGCAAGCAGCAGCGCCCCCTATCAACAAATCAATGTTCGCATGGGCACGTAACCATCACCGGCTAACATTCAAAACCAGCCTTAAGCAGCAGAAACGATTGTGTTATTGCAACTGGGCTTGAATGAATTCGCTAAAAGTTTTGACATCATTCTTGAAAAAGAAAATGAATAAAGTTTTGAGTTGCATTATCTTTTCTTTCTTTATTTATTAGGGTTTTCTTTATATTTTTACATTTTATTGTATTCTTCCAATTTAATTTTGTAATTCCTGTATTCGTTCTTTCTTTTGCTACATTTCTCATATTGTCTGACATTTTCTGAATCTCATATTTTCGTCTTTTTCTCTTTCATTTATTCATTTATTTTTCTTTCTCGTTTTACTTTTTCTCTGCCTTCACTTATTTTCCATCTTATCTCACGCCTCTTATATTTTTCTTCTTCGTAATTTTAATTGTTTTCTCTTTCTTTCTTTCTTTCTTTCTTTCTTTCTATTTTGAATACCTTGTTCTTTTCCCTTCTTTCTTTCTTTTATTATATTTTTTCATATTCTTTCACAATTCTTGAATCACACCTTTTCTTTCTTTCTTTTTCATTCATCAATTCATTCATTTTTTTCTATTTTCTTTCCTTATTTTACTTTTTCATTCATTATTTCCTTTTTTCATTTCTTATTTTAAATTTCTCCATTTATTTATTTCCCTTCTGTCTGGATTTATTTTTTTCTTTCTTTTGTTTTCTATTTTTGAAACTTTCTTTCTTTTCCTTCCTTCTTTCTTTCTTTCTTTCTTTCTTTCTTTCTTTCTTTCTTTCTTACATTCTTTCTTTCTTCATGATTAATTAATCCTCTGATTCCCTTTCTATACGCCATATTCTTTAACACTCTCTATTCAACCCTATTTTTCTTTCTTTCGTTCTGTTTTTGATTACCTTCTTCTTTCTTTCTTTCTTTCTTTCTTTCTTTCTTTCTTTCTTTCTTTATGATTTTGAATAACTTCTTTCCTTTCTTCTTTCTTTCTTTTTTTGAATACCTTCTTTCTTCCTTTCTTTCTTTCCTTCTTTCTTTCTTTCTTTCTTTCTTTTTTCTCTTGTCTTATATCCATATTCTTCTTTTCTCTCCTCTGCTTCCCTCTCTATAAACCATATTCTTTAACACTCTCTATTCGACCCTATTCTTTCTTTCTTTCTTTCTTTCTTTCTTTCTTTCTTTCTTTCTTTCTTTCTTTCTTTCTTTCTTTCTTTTTTTGAATACCTTTTTTCTTTCTTTCTTTTTTTGAATACCTTCTTTCTTTCTTTCTTTTTTTCTTCTCCCTCTCTTATATCCATATTCTTCTTTCCTTTCCTCTGCTTCCCTCTCTATAAACCATATTCTTTAACACTCTCTATTTGACGGTATTCTTCAAGTTCTTAAATCTCGCCATATTTCGTCTCCCTCATCTCCGCAGTTCTTTTCCTCCCATCTTTCCTTTCCTCCCATCTTTCCTTTTCTTTCTTTCTTTCTTTCTTTCTTTCTTTCTTTCTTTCTTTCTTTCTTTTTTTTCTAATTAAACTCCACCCTCAATTTACCTTGACTTTCTACAAATCATTTTATTTCTCACCTGGCCTGTGTTCTCTCTGATTTGATCCCTTCATAAACGCCCTCCCTCTACCAACTCTTTTCTTGGTCAAAAGCGTCAGTTTTCGTCTCCTATTCCTCCCCTTCTTCCTTTTCAGCTTTCAACCTCTACCCCTCCACATCTCAGTTTTAGAATCGCTCTTTCCAAAGAAACGCCTAAAATCGATGTTAGCAATTAATCTAATTACTGGGAACGTCAGCGGCCCCACTGTTGGCAACTATTGGTCAGACATTGTTGCATCGTTCTTGTTCGAAGGTAGACGCTAATTCTGTTAGCGTCTTTTTAAATTGCAACTCTTTGCAGCTTCCATCATGTCATTCTCCATCCCGACCGTAATAAGCACATGCCTCGATTTTTTCTAGGAAGTTGGCGTCCAGTAGTTTTTCTAGCGCGTTAAATGAGATCTATCTATTTATCTGTCTTTCTCTCTATCTCTCTATCGATCTATCTATCTATCTCAACCTGTTCATATCTATCTATCTATCTATCTATCTATCTATCTATCTATCTATTTCAGTCTGTTCACCTCACTCTCTCTCTCTGTCTCTAGTTCTCCCATTCTCTCTGTCTGTCTGTCTCTCTCTCTCTCTCTCTATATATATATATATATGTGTATATATATATGTGTGTGTATATATTAAAAATACTCATATTTCACGACATTGCTTGCCCTCAATATAGGATATTATGTTTATTTTTTAATATATTAAATAGCTCTGTAGTAATTTATACTTGAGCACTATTTTTCATACACTATATATATGTGTGTGTGCGTGCGTGTGTGTGTGTGTGAGTGTACATTTGTGTACGAACGCTTTCTCGTTCATTTGCATATATTTAGATTTATCCATTTGATTATATATATATATATATATATATATATATAAATCCATTACTATCTTTAGAAAAATGAATTTATTTACGTTTGGATGCGAAACTGTTCAGATATGAATTATTTCAGGAGATTTATGACGAGAGAAGTTTTGCTTAAAAGCACAATTCGGCCTTGCCTGATTGACTGGTGAGAACAAGCAGGCGCAGAGAAACGCTCTCGTTGAGTTGGACATCATCCATTCTGATATCAGGCATAAGGCCAACAATTCAGCATATCTTATATCTTGCAATGTCAGCGCATAAATTTAAAGTCTATAAAGACGCCACATTGCATCCCTTAGGTCAATCCCTCCCTCTGAGTAAGAACAGCCAATAAGAAAAACCGGTCACTATGATAGGGCGCTGCCAAGCCAAAGTGTTTTCCTTCTTCTAGGGAAGTTTCTCTATAGTGGGGAAATGAGAGCAGTTTCGTTTTGGAGGCATTAGAATTTACAAGCCATTTCTTGCCCCAGGTAAAGTAATATGAAATAGGATTGGAATAAATAGCAACATACCTTTTTGAATTTATAATCTTTTAAATTATTGAAGGGTTATCATCATTCGAAGCTTTTTTAAAAGTCACTTTTCTTGTCAACACAATCTTTATAACTAGGTGGTAATCTTGGTTCAACTTTTTATTGCAAGACATAACAGAATATTCAATATTTTATTACAAGATAATGCCTAAAGATTAAACAGTGAACATCCCTAGGAAATTAAATAAGTGTTAAGGAGGAAAAGGAATAGTGATTTTCCAAGCGTAGCTTAGATGTGGCACAAAGCCGAAATTAGGTTGGCACCGAGAGAGGATCGAACTCTCTACTCAGTCGCAACTGTTTTAGCGAGCCAAGCTTGCTAACCATTACACCACCTCGAGGTGCCCAATTTCCCAAGCATAGCTTAGTTGTGGCACAAGGCCGAAAGTAAGCGGGGCACCCAGTGTGTATTGAACTCACTATTTCGTCGTAATTGTTCTAGCGAGACAATCTTGCTAATCATTACATCTCCTCCAGGTGCCCTATTGATTTTTTAAACGTGGCTTAGATACGGCACATGGCCGAAAGTATGGGGCACCCGGTGAGGATCAAACTCACTATTCAGTTGCAATTGTTTTGCTAACCATTACACCACGACTAGGCGCCTAAGGGAGAAAAGGAATAATAATAATAATAATAATAATAATGATAATAATAATAATAATAAAAACAGATTTCAAATACTAATTGGAAGCCATAAAATATTTTCAGAGTAGGCTCTAGGTAGATTCAAACCTGAAATAAATGAAGTAGAATTCATTAACATTTAGTTAGACTAGATCTCCCCCCAACGCATCTAGTTGTAACCCCCCCTCTCCCAGGCATTATGACGAAGATTTATGGTCTTCGGAAAGTTCCCAAATTGCGAAGACGTATTTTTGATTTGTTTATACACAATACTAACTTTCCGATATATTATTTTACATTACTAAAATTCAGGCTAAAGATCGACCTGATGGCATTCTAAGAAGGACCATCATCTGTTACTGAAAAAAGAAATTTATACAAATATTTAAACAATAAATCAACGTCAGGGACGCACAATTTCCCTTAACGCGATGGACGCCGCCGAGAACAGGCCTAAGAGAAGAAAACGAAGACTGGAAGACAAGAAGTCCGTTCATAGTTTTCCGTTTCGCTGCTATTACTTCTGCCACTAGCGAACACACAGACACAAACCCAAGTAGACATGAATAGAGTCTGAGAATCAAAGTCTTAACATCTCTACGAATTACTGCTATAAAGAAAAAAAGAGTCGGCAACTTGGCTACATAGAATGATTAATAATTCTTTATCCCTTAATGTACTTTTAAATTCTTCCATTTGTTTTCCTTAAATCATTTGTTAGTTTTGGGGTTTGTTCTGCAAAATTGAATTTCAGCAATGGCATGTGAATTCTCAACAGGGGTCACAATAGCTGAGCGAAATCCCCGAAAAAATCTTGTTACCCACAAGCAATGGCTGTGAAGATCAATAATACACTGAACAGATATAGGCGCCCGTGGAAAATAATCTAGAGATGTATTTCCTTAAAAAGAGCCTTGTCTTCTGTGAAGTCCTTCGTGACCGAGCGATAAAGCATGCCGAATCATATATATATATATATATATATATATATATATATAATTATGTGTGTGTGTGTGTGTATTTAGGCAGCATTTTTTCATTAATGTATGTATCATTAAATAATATTGACAAATTTTGTCTATTTATTTTAATCAAATTCCTTTCATATCATGAAGAATTTTTAGTTTTTGTTTATTGTTCATGTTTAAGTATAGTTGTGTTTTCAACAAGGATTTTACGGAATTGTGTACGCGGCCAAGCATGTTGTTTTAAATGCCTAAAAATGTTAGAAGTATCCCCCCTCGTTAGCTTTTTTCAAAAAAACAACTTAGTTTACAAATTCAAGTGCCCTCTATGAAATAATATATAATAATAATAACATAATTTTAAGGTATGCTATATTTATGGGTTAAAATGCTTAATATCAGAGATAGAACGTATGTAAATATAAAAGTGGGCAAGTCTATCGTGTTTAGCATGAAATAGACTGTTGCCTTTGGGTGTTGAGTTCAATGTTCATTTATATATATATATATATATATATATATATATATATATATATATATATATATATATATATAGATAGATAGATAGATAGATAGGGTGATTGAAATGTAACTCCCCATTTTAAAATACGTATAATTTATTTATTAACTATAATTTTTACCAGAAATGGATAAGAGAGGAAAGGGTTTGGCATAATGTTTTATTTAAAATTCGATATGGACTCCAGATTTCGCTACCAGCTTCTCGAGCCGCCCAGGAATTGCGTCAACTGATTTCGTCAGGAACTCTTGTGGTATGGATGCCATAACTTCTTGCATCCCCCTTCAAATTCTTCTAAAAACTTGGTTTGATAGAGAAGGCTTGCTCCCTTAGCCAACTTCAAAGAAAAAAGTCAGAGGGTCTTAAGTCAGGATTCGTAGCTGCTCGCTTATACATGAAATAGGGAGTTGCTTTTAATCACCCTATATATATATATATATATATATATATATATATATATATATATATATATATATATATGTAATGAATTTGTATATACCTGGGTTTCCCCTCACAGTAATATGATTGGCTGGTATCAGCCATAAATACAGACTGATATGGAGGTACAGATGACGCCTATTGCCTACCACTACGACGAGGACCAGTCCATTACGGTTACCTGCTAGATTGTCCTACTCGGTTACAGTAGACCAAAACCACATTGCTACTTCGAACAAATATATCCCTTTCCGGGACATATCAATATATATATATATATATATATATATATATAATTTAATACAATGACACACACACATAGTCACACATATACAGTGAATATACACAAACGCGTGCACCCACACAAACGTATATATATATATATATATATATATATATATATATATATATATATATATATACGCTAAATTTACTCACGCATACAATAAACGCGCTTATATGTAAAATGGTTATATACACAAATAAATATAGAGAATGTACATACAGTTCCATTTATAAAGAGAAAATGCATAAATACACACACATATAATGAAAACATGAATAATCAAATAATTATATTCAGAGTAAAAATATATATATATATATATATATATATATATATATATATATATATATATATATATATATATATATATATAGACGCTTATGTATAGACGTTTAATTTAATATTTTGTTTGTAAAGTCTTATCCTTCTGGCAGTCCAAAGAAAGATATAAATAACGTCGGAAAATAAACCTGGCAGAAATCAATATTTAATTAATTTTTCAAAGATTGTAGCAAACGTCTATTTCGATGTCAATTCAATTCACAATATTCAGAAAGTGATGAGATAAACGTTGAAAATATTTCCAAAATCAAACACATCAACATTAACTAAACCTAACTTAATCTGCATAAGGGTAACACTAAAAAAAAAGTTACCTTTTGGGTGGATGTTGGCATACACAAGCACAAACTCCACCAATGTTTGTGTATAGACTCAAGCATAGATGTGATTGATCTTTGCGAATTGAGCCAAGCATGAACTTGACCGATCTTTGCATATTGACTCAAGTGTAAATCTGATCGGTCTTCGTATAGACTCAAACATTTTCCCTATCAATTTTTGCGTACACACTCAAGCATAAACCCGATCAATCTTCGCATATAGACTCAAGCATAGATCCCTTTGCGCATGGATTCCAGCATAAATCCTAATAAAGTTTTGCGTACAGGCTCAAGCATAAACCCGATCAAACTTGGGCATATAGGCTCCAGTACAGACCCGATAAGTCTGCGTATAGACTCATGCATAAACCCTATCAAGCTTTGTGTATTCACCTAAGCATAAACCAGATGAATATTTGCATATAGACAGAAGCATAGATCCCTTTAGGTATGGACTCAAGCATAAACCCTATCAATCTTTACGTGTAGAATCAAGCATGAACCCGATCAATAATTAACTGGACACCCTAATATAAACCCTAATCACATTTGCATATAGAATTAAACATACATCAAACCAATGTTTGCCTATAGAGAAAAGCATAATAATAAAAAATGGCATTAAATAAGTTAAATAGGGTTAACACGTTGTTAAATCAAGCAAATTGTAAGTCACATAGTCTGGGACAAGGCCACTATTGCCTGACATAATATGGATTAAATTATACAATAATAATAATCTATTGAAACAGAATATTGCAGGTAGATTACAGGAGATGTCTCTGTATTTACAAGCCTAGCTTAGATTGATATAAGGCCTGGATTTTGAGTGACCCAGTGGGAAACACTCTTCCCTTTCCAGTAATAGTGCTTTACCAGATGAGTTTACTATATAACTTCAGTCTTAGGTATGACGATAAATTATATCTGGCAGCAAGGCCCCAGATTGGGTGATTGAAGGATTTGAAGAGCGTGGAACCACCTCTTAATTGTTGTAAATCCCAGATCAACCCCAACACGGTATGGCAGCACCTGTTAGGGTCCCAGCTATGGGAAAATATTGAACCACAAAAAAAAAAATAAAAATAAAAAAAATACTATGAAAATATAAAAATACATTTTTAGAATAAAATACCAGCAACAAATTTTTATATGAAAAAATGACGAAAAATATATATTTATAGTAAATTGACGAGCAATAAATTTTATCTGTAGTTGAAAACATACAATTGCATTCAAATTAACATTTGGGAATTAACTAACCCATAGAGGTGTTGATATGCCGCTAAACAAAATCAACCAACCACATTATAAAATTAAAATTCATATTTTAATTGAAATTCACTGATTTTGCATTTGTTTGGACTCTGTCTATATCTCTGGGATGGGATATTGTAACTATTTACACTATTTACATTGTTGTCCTCATCTTTATCGCCATATTCAACTTCAAAAGCTGTCTCTATTTCTGAGATGAGGTATTGTAACTATTTACACTATTTACATTGTTTAGACTGTTGTCCTCATCTTTATTGCCATATTGACCTTCAAAAGCTCTCTCTATTTCTGAGATGAGGTATTGTAACTATTTACACTATTGACATTGTTTGGACTGTTGTCCTCATCTTTATTGTCATATTCACGACGTTTCGGCCGTTGTGCGCCCCGGCTTTCTTCAGGTGATATACGGTGGAATTTAGAGCCGAATCCTTTATTTCGTCCACCGGGGTAGATTGTTCCACGTGCCATCTTTTTCTGGATATCTCAGTTTAAGTTAATCTACCCTGTTGGACGAAATAAATGAACCGGTTGTAAATTTCAAACATCTGAAGAAGGCCGGAGCATACAAAAGTTGAAACGTCGTGCATGTGACAACAAACATGAAGACAACAGTCCGAACAACGTAAATATCTTGGCTCTGTCTTTCCAATTTAGTAAGTAAGATCCACTCAACAATGTATTTGATCTTTTTCTAGCCATTTTCAAAGGGTCATTTATCCTGCAGATTTCATGTGCAAACCCCTTGCATTTTCTACTTTCAGGTGGCGTGTCGCTTGCTGACCCTGAGCGGTCATGGCCCAGCATAAGTTGTCTCTTGTAGGGTCTAAGCAATGTCTCTTCCTTTTTATCATCCCATTTACGCAAACATGTTAGGCACGTTACTTGCTGTTTCTTTGCGGCCTTATCCAATTAAGGCTGGAACCGTTGTCAACTACATGTTACGGCCCCAAACCGAGAGATGATAGTTGCTGGCACGAAATTCGGCCTGCGTAAAACGTTATGAAATTTAAATGAGCTTCCACCAGTACGTCAGTAAATCACAGCGGCCGTTTACACTGTCTCGTAGGCAACTTTTAACTAGCAGGACCTGTTTGACCAGCCGTTGGTCACCATATATTGCGCTTCGCCAATTCAAGTTCGAATATCACTAGATATGCACATGATACAAACCTATCTATCTATCTATCTATCTATCTATCTATCTATCTATCTATCCTCATCTCTTCATGTCTGTCTGTCTGTCTACCTATTCTCAGTTCTTCATATCTATCTATCTATCTATCTATCTATCTATCTATCTATCTATCTATCCTCATCTCTTAATGTCTGTCTGTCTATCTGTCTATCTATTCACGGCTCTTCATATCTATCTATCTATCTATCTATCTATCTATCTATCTATCTATCTATCTATCTGTCCTCATCTCTTCATGTCTGTCTGTCTATCTATCTGTCTATCTATTCTCAGCTCTTCATATCTATCTATCTATCTATCTATCTATCTATCTATCTATCTATCTAATAAACACGCCCACAGACGCAAACGCACACATACATACAGCGGGTGATGGATAAATTGTCGTCTAAATTATGCAAAAATGATGATAAAACTGATCTCATTTTAACAGATATACTTACAAAAATTACGCAATAATATCTTGAAATACTAAAGAGTAAATTTATTCAATAAAATCGCCATTGGTTTCATCCACTGCAAACGACTTCGGAATCTCCTGCAACTCTTCTCGACAATCTCCTTGTTTAAGTTGTAGAATGCTGCCACAAACCCTGTCTTCAGTTCATCTTTGGAGTTATAAAGAGTTTTGTTGGTTTCCCGCTAACCTTCACTCCACACATAATAATCAAGGGGGTTTCAGACGGGGGAGTTAGATGGCCAGCTGATATCGCAGAAATTGACTGACAGCTATGACTGGGTTCTCCTGCTTGTGTGGCATAGTGCAGAATCCTGTAGCCAGACATAGTATCTTCCAGCAGTCACCCTTTTGACCCAGGGCAGCACTACCTCCTCAAGGCACTTGATGTAGCCCTCTGTGTTGAGTAGAGGCCCCATGGGAAGATAAAAAGGGATCGTCATCAATAGTGATCCCTCCGAACACATTCGTAATTAACTCTTTCCGAATCCTATGCACTGTCCTCAGATTGACACCCAAACACTCTGAAATGTTCGTAATGGAGCTTCCGGTGCGAATACCAAGCAGTACAGCATGCTGTTTCCAAATTTCTGGCCGAGTTCATTGTGTCATGGTGCTCTTTTTCTCACAGATGGCGCCCGACTGACCAACTGTGCACTCAACAAAATTACAAATAAATAGCGCACATGGACGAAATTAAAAATATAAAATGGCGACAATTTACCCATCGCACCATGTATAATTTTGCTCAAATCTCTTTTCATGTTTATACGTGTCTTTTCCAGTTTGTATCCGGTTCATGTTTGCATATGATTTCAAGTATAAAACAGACACCGGATTAATGTTTTCATTTATACTTAAGCATAACCCCGACCAATGTTTGTGAATAAACCCTAGCGAAATCCCAATCCAATATTTGCGTTTACGCTCATACCTAGGCCTGTCTATCGGGCCAAGAATAAATCGGTCTAATGTTTGCGGAGAAACTGAAGCTTAAATCCAATTAATGTTTGCATATAGCCTCAAGTATAAACGTGACCAATGTTTATATAAGCTCATGCATATACCTGGCCAATATTTCATATAACCTCAAGTAAAACCCTGACTAATGTTTACGTATAGACTCATACTTAAACCAGGTTAATGTTTTCATACAGACCCATGTACAAATTCGACCAATGTTTACATGTATGCTTATATATCTACCTGATCGATGTTTGTGGGTAGGCCCAAGCATAAACTTGCCCCATAATTACGTCTAAATTCAAGCTCAAAACCGATTAGTGTTTGTGTCGGGCTTTAAGCATAAAACAGCCCCAATGAATTTTTAGAGAGTCATGATCTCCTCGTCCCGAAGCATTTCTCGCTATGCCTATTTAATCGTTCTTGATTTATTTAAATTTATTGACATGCAGCTATCTTAAATTTATATGCGTTTACATTATACATGTTGCAGCCTTATTCTGTCGTCGACCCAGGGAAATAATTATCGAGGCTCTTTTCTGACTCGACTGAATAGAATATCCACTGGGTGTATTGAAGGAAAGTGAAACAGAGGGAACGCTTAATAAGCTACCTAAAAAGGTTTGTATGAATGGATGGCAGAACAGGTAAAAAGAGGGTGGTAAACAGTCAACAATTATTCAGAGCAACAAAAACACTGTGGAGAGACACGAACACTCATTATTTGAAAGGTTTTGGAACTTAATGTTAGGAGCCCGAGAGCATACACCTGGGCCAGGTTAAAAAATAGCCTAGTACCCGCAATCGTCGTTTGTGCCGGTATCGGTATTACTACAACCCACCACCCCTTTAGTGCAATGGAGAATTGCGGTTTGATCGCATGGAAAGAGGGAAAAAAACACTACTTGATTTCAGTCAGAAAAAGAAAGAAAGAAGAGAAGAAGGAAAGATAGAAGTGTTTAATGTCTCTTGCCAATATCTCATAAATAATTAACTATTCCGTTTTGATGGAATTCCGTTTTTGTGGAAAGACGGGAAAGACATATCAGAGACGCTACTTGGTTTCAATGAGAAAATGAAAGAAAGAAGGCAAGATAGAAGTGTCTAACGCCTGCTTCTTTAAAATGGTAAAAGATGTCAATTTCAAATCTTTTCATTTGTACCCACTTCTTAAAATAACGACCAACATTCGTATTTATGATTGTTATTGCAATATTTTTTAAAGTTGTTAAGCACAAATATTCATGATAAAATTCATCATAAAAATCTAATAGGAAAAACGTGTAAGTTTTCCCGGGTGTTTCTACTTTATCTTAAATATTTGTTCGGTCTTAATATGTACGTTCGATCAGAAGATGGATGTCTACAGATCAATATAGTTATATTAGCGTTGATAGTAGAATTTCCTTATTTAACAAACTGAAGATTGTAAATTTTTTATCAAAGATTTATATTTTCATTCCATCTTGTGTATAGATCATCAGGAATGGCGCGGTATCTGCTGCATTCGTTTTTGAATTAAGACCCTTGGAAAAGGCATGAATTCATCTATTCTTACCTCAGTGAAAATATTACGATTCTCAGAATAAAAAAAAGTATCTTCATGGAACAATAATGATTCCCATCCAAAGTGATATGGCATGAAAACACCAACATTCTTCAAGAGTTGACTGTTATACAGAGAAAGGAAAAATAGAACTACTAGAGAATGAATTAAAGGAAAGAGAGAAGAAAGGAATATATATGAATTGTATTAAGACAATATATGGTTTTTAGCAAAAAAGAAAATCCCAACATGCAAACCATATAAATTACAGAGCCCGACAGTCCACCATATTATTTACAAATTGGAGAAAGAAAAATCAAATAATAAAAGAAATCTCGGAATTGTTTTAACAGAGCACGGAAAGTGAGCCATCGAAATACGAAGGCGAATTAGGATAGCGGAAAGATGCTTTCTAGAAGCTAAGCAAAGTATAAAAACAGAAAAAATCTCGTTAGAAACAAAGAAAAAAGAACTGCACTATTATCTAATCTCGATCCGTTTGCACGGCAGTGAATGCTTGACAACCTCATCAAATATAAAAAAGAGGCAACAGAAATATAATTTTCCAGAAGGAAGCTAAAAATACCATGGACTGAACATGTGAGAAACGAGACGGTTTTAGGGAAAGTAGAAACGAAAAGGATACTTATACCATAAATTTATTAGAAAATAATGTGGCAAGACGGCTTGGAAAATTTGACACTCACAGGACATATTGAATGAAAGAGGCACAGAGGAAAGCAGCGCATGACCTACCTAGTGAGCTTGTATAAAAGGTTGGCAGAAAAAGGTTTAGGAAAGATGAAAGTGCTCGAAATTTGTCCTCATTTTCAGCAGAAACCCCCATGCCGATGAATGTATGGATGCCCAATGGAACAACATCTAAATCATTAATTCTTTAAATCCTGTATCACTCATGAAACTTTCAAAACTCGGAGCCACGATGCTCAGCGCCCGGCGGGGGATTACTTCCTGGCCCCGTACATTTTCTGATCAATAATGTCTCCCATATAACAGCCTAGAACGTGTGCCATAATTAAAGTCAGGAAAAACAAACGAAGAAAACATCCACTTCTTTTTCCACTGCAATTTCCTTTCTCTCTTAATTATAAGAATTTTTTTAGATGTATCTACAACGGTATGTCTACACAAATATTTGCCATTTACTTATGTCATTTAGTTATGTCATTCAGTTATACCATTTAGTATGTAATTAATAAAAAAGCAACTCTTCTTATAGATACTAGTTGTCCGATATATATTATTATATACCGTACCTATGAACACTAATGAGTCTATCCCAATCGTCATAAATACGTTGGACACTATTGAAAGTGGGGTGGTAATCTACTGTCTAAGTAGTCACCCACTAGCAGTGGTTTACTTACTTCACGCCGCTGGCGAGTATTGTATTTTGTTGATGGCTAAGAATTCATTTCCAACCTCCGTTTTGGTTATTCCTCATTCAGTAACCCTTCCTACGTTACACCACACACCTATATATATATATATATATATATATATATATATATATATATATATATATATATATATATATATATATATATAAAAAAAGTAAATTATCTGTTTATAATAAACAGTATTAACTACATTTACCGGCCTGAATGTCCGAAAAATTTCATATAAAATAAATGTCCTCCGACTGAAATCGAACCTGGATCCTACACGGAACCGTCATATAGCTTGACGTGCTATAACATTTAGCTACAGGGGAAGCGTCTTATTAGAAAAACCAAATTACTGTTTTCAAACAACAAATCTCCCGACAGTAATTTTATAAACAGTAATTTGACTAACCAGATGCTTCCTCTGTAGCTAAATGGTATAGCATGTCAGGCTATATGACAATTCCGTGTAGGATACAAATCCGATTCCTTTCGGAGGACAATTATTTTCTATGAAATTTTATTTTCTATGAATTTCTCAAAAGCTCATTCTTCAACATTCTCTTGAATTTCACATAATGTCTTGTGGCACTTCAACATTCATATAAATGAAGCATATAGCCTCACCAACCCGCAATTGGCCGAGTGTCGTGAGTACTATTCCATCCCTGTCCATGAGGGGTGTTGCATACTCCTCGTCGTTCTGGGGAGGTCTTGGGCGATGGTCTCAATTAATAAACTATTGTATATCTTCTTTCTGTCATCTTCCGACCGGGAGCAAAATGTTTTTGGTTCGGAATTAAAAGAGAGACATTAATAAAGGCAATTTTAACTTTACTATTATTTTCTTCAACACGTCGACGGGTACATCTTCCACCTAGCAGTTTCCAGACACGATATAGCACGTCTATATTTTTTGTTTTCCTGTATCTGACCTCAAAGGTCAAAATGAGGAAATCAGAGTAAAAATACAATTCTCTCCTAGACTATGATTTAAGTCGGGTTCCTCAATAGGACTGAGAAGCTACTGAATTTGAATTTGGAGCATAAAAGTTCAAGCGACATTCAAATCCGAAAGCGCATGAAAGTAAGAAACAAACGAATTCTCAACTGGATATATATTTATTTGGCTTGAGAAATCCTGGATGGCTCACACCTAACCAAATTCTTTTCACTTGGAATTTATTCAGATTGTTTGTAAATGATTTTATTTAGGTTAACAGAGAAAGTAAAACTTATAGAAATGTTCTGCAAATCTGTTTTATACAGTTTGTTTTAACAACGTATGGTTAATATCACGCTATAAATAAGTATGTGTGTTTGTAGACTTTTTTACTATGTATGTGTGAGAATGAAGGAATACAAATCGTGAAAATTACGGATGCGCATTAAGAATTAGCAAAAACATTTCTAAAACATCTCAAGATTCATTAACAAATGACGACTCGTCATCAGAATTATTGCAAATATCATCCCCATCCATAAAGAGAATAAGTTAATGTTCCATGAAAATCGGAACATTGATAAAAAAAATCCTCTCGATAGGCATAAAAACAGACGTACGGGGGAAATGAATTATTTGGCATCGACTGCAGCAAGTATATGAAAAAGTTTCAGCAGCAGTTTGCTTCTGTTTAACCAAAAATAGATGCACTGATCAATTCTTGAACTGACAAATATTACTTGACATAAGAAAAACAAAGATGCCTACTTTAAGCGATTCGTAAAAGAGGAGTTGAAACTGACAGGAAATGCTTATATTTGCGTATTATTAAATTTTATACCACGTGATCCGCTCGATGTGGATTGACTTAAACGAACCCAGTCTTGTTATTTCATTGCTTGTATGTCTAGGAAAAGTTGGAGAGCCATTATTACGAAAATAAGAATCAAACAACAAACGCAGGGATGCTAGTTAAAAGAGTTCCTTGAATAGTGTCGACATTTCACCTTGCCAAAAATATATTAAAATGTAAGTTAGTTTTTTTTAAGTATTTATGAAGCCTAATTCGATACGCAAGGAAAGCTTAGTGATGAATGCAGATAAGAAGATTGTATTTCGCCACTCATTCAATTGGGGTAAAAGAGATGATTGCTGGGTTCGAAAAAGAATATTTCAAATAACGTATATATGTTCTTTTATATGGTTTCGGCGTGAGAGACGCAATTTCCTTAGTCACGTTGACGGGACCTACGTGCTTTCAATAAAAATGTTGTCAGTAATACAAAAGGGGCAATTAACAATGACTTAGCCTACCAAGTTGATAAAATGACGGAGAAGAAAAGTCCTCGCAAACACTCTGTGGGTTTATGTAATTTACTTAATGTTAGAACTTGACACTTTGATGCAATATTATTGACATTCTTAGCCCATAAGTAAAGATAAACAATTTTCTTCATTTAAGGTGCGGCAATGTATATCGGGTAACACACACACACACACACATATATATATATATATATATATATATACGCACGCGCCTTCGCGTACGCGAACAAATGCACTTACACGCAAACGAACATATGAGTGTTTACTGAAAAGCCGACCCACTTAATAAAACCTGAGTAAATTATTGAAAAAGAATATTTAAACACGTCTTACATGAAAGGAGTTTACACCCTCCGTACTTTATATATATATATATATATATATATATATATATATATGAAGAAATGTAGTTTTAAGGTGTGCTATATTTATGGGATAAATGCTCAATATCAGAGATAGAGCGTATGTAAATATAAATATAAAATTGAACATTGAAGTCAAAACTCAGAGGCGACAGGCTGTTTCATGCTAGACGCAATCGTCAGGTCTGAGGATTGCGTCTAGCATTAAAACAGCCTGTCGCCTCTGTTGACTTCAATGTTCACTTTATATATATATATATATATATATATATATATATATATATATATATATATATGTGTGTGTGTGTTTGTATGTGTGTATATATATATATATATATATATATATATATATATAATTGTGTATCTTGGTAGCAACCTTTCATTAATATATCTCAGGAGGCTATGTTACATTCATTAATTACAGAAAAGACAATTTTTGCATATATAACTCTCAAACACACATACACATACATGTATATATATTGAGAGAGAGAGAGAGAGAGAGAGAGAGAGAGAGAGAGAGAGAGAGAGAGATCTGTGTGTGTTTAAAATTTCGGATATATTTGAAAAATATAATATTCACCACGGATTTTTTAAAATATCTCCATTCCTAAAAGAACTCCTCCACTCCCAAACCAACATAAATTACTATAAAAAAATTTTAAAATTAAAAGATAACGACTAAATTCATAAGCTCCTGTTATTTGAAATATATAATACATAAACTTAAATATCCCAAACTGAAATAATTTACACTTTTATTACATTACAAAAAAATAAACATTTACGCACTTTCGTTTATTCGACATAAAATGATGTCCCTTAGATATCCTCCATAATTAAACTAGACTTTTCAGTTAACATAATAAATATTTATGAACTTTTCTTCAATTTAAAAGTTTAGAAATACTAAGAGTTTTAGTTTTGTTTATAAATACCTGCTCCAAAGGAAAACTCTTATATTTGCCTTCATCCATCAAGTAACAAAATGCGACTTGTAAGAAAAGTTTTCTTTTTTCTTTATATATATATATATATATATATACAGCAACAGGAATCTGCACCATGCCACACAAGAAAGACAACCCTGTCATAACTGTCAGAAAATATCTGCGCCCATCTCACCCTTTACATCTGGCTACCTAACTACCCACACTGCAACCCCCCTTGATTATTATGTGTGGGATGCAATTGAGCTAGAGACCAACAAAACTGCTTGTTACACCAAAGATGAACTTAAACAAGGAGACCGTCCAGAAGAGTTGCAGGAGATTCTGAAATCGTCTGGCGACCATCGTTGAAATCAATGGCGATTTTATTGAATAAATTTTCTTGTTAGTATTTCAAGATATGTTTGTGTAATTGTGCACATGCAGTCAGTAATATGATAATCAATTAATGTGTTTTATCTTTTCAGAGAATTAATATTGAACTCTCGGTTGCAAGAACAGCGATGTTGAATGTCTACGTGTGTTTGGATGTCGCCAGGTTGTTTGTTCCCTGGATTCGGAGAGAGTTGGAAGCTTCCAGCGGGGATGTGTCGCCTGTGGAGAAGTGCAACAAGCATTCACGAACTTCGGACAGGATAATCGGGGGATAATAGTTTCTACAGAAGATGCAGAACATTATCGCTGCGAATCCCTGAACGTCGATGAGATCTCCTGATGTTCGAGGACATTTGGTACAAGTCATATGTGATGAGAAAAGAGTAGTTCATGACAGCACACACGAGAATGGCGGTTGTTCCGTGTCAAACGATTGCTGAACATGTTTAGACATTGAGAAGAACCTGATTGAATAATCGGCCGTTCAACAAGGCTCCATATGCAATAATCAAGAGGATTTAGATCTGGTTGGTTAGGTAGACACATTTTTGGTGTGATGTAGTCGTACAGATTGCACACTAACCAATTTTAGGTCACTACATCTTTGTGAGCAGGCACAGAGTCATGCAGAAACATATATAGCATTATATGGTATAGAATGTCTATCCTGAGTTTCATAACTGTTTCTAATACCTTAGTGTTGACAGTAGCATTCAACCAACGACATTATTAAAAAAACTGGGATGGCATGACTAACCCTCACTATGCAACACGCCTAAAAAAACGTAATGGTAGTGGGAAGTTTGGTGTTACGTAAAACTTGGGTGATATCAGAAAGATAAGCACATTTCTCTCGTTCACTTATTAATCCAGGTCGAGTTTTAAAGTTTAAAAATTAAAAAAAAAAATTCTGGCTTTAAATAACCGGCAAATGTTGATAAGCCATAAAAAATGAATGAATCAATCAAACCTATTCTCTGAAGCTCTTCGTTGTTTCCTGTTCTGCTATGCATTTTACACAAGTTCTTTGTGTAGGTCACTCTCTTCCCCCTCCTCTGCTTTCAATATGTCATGTGTCAACTTCTTCAGGCTCACTTTCCTTATTATAAATCCTAAAAAATTCAGTTGTCTTTTTCTGATTCTATGTATCCATTTTATATCCATTTTCCTTAAAGCATCCGGGTGTTCAGTTCATAGATTTCTCAGCATCCTTCTGTAGAACCACATTTCTGTTGTCTATAGTCTCTTTATTATCTGTGAAGAGATTATCCAAGATGCACAGTTCAGTCCTCTTTTCTTTGTTTCTAACAGGATCTTCCTGTTTCTTAATACTTTGCTTTGCTTTTGAAAGGCATCTTTCGCTATCCCGATGCACCTTTGTATTTTGACGTCACATTTTCCGTCTTTTGTTATTATGTTTACTTAAATAAAAAAAAAATAGATGTCTTGAAATACATCACAATTCTCATTATTAACTGAAGGACCAAATTGTTTTAGAATGCGAAGCACTAATGAGACGAAAGCATCGTTTGTAGGGAGATGAAAGTTGTCTTTTCCTATGTACGTTCGTATATGTGTCCATTTAAATTGTCGCGCACTACATGTATGAATTCAATATTCTTTAGAGATATTTGGGTCATTGTTCTTTCTTTCTTTTTTTCTTTCTTTCTTTCTTTCTTTCTTTCTTTCTTTGTCTCTATCTCTCTATTTCTCTTCCCGTTTGAGCTGCTCTAAGTATATATTGGTTCTTTTGACTGCATTACACTCAGGATTAATAATTTTGTTTTGGAACCTTTCAGATCACGGGCAAGAAAAGACAGTTCTAAATCTTTATTTTGTAAGAAAATTATTTTACAGTTAGATCCCATAATAGCTTTATAGATTAAAATAGTGTTTTTTTTTTGGTAAATGTTTTCTTTAATTATTTTCTTGGAATCTGTCCGTTGTTTCATTTTTAGATATTATTTTAAAGCTCCTTTTTCGTTGTCGTCATCAGAATCGTAAAAAATATCTTTTTTTTTCTAAATCTTTTCCATCTTTTGTCAGAAGAAATTACCCATTCCTTCTTAATGTTTTTTCAAAACCTTCATCTACACGGTTCCATTCTTTTTCTAAAATCAAAAGACTTCTTCTCCTTTTTCTGTTCCTTCCTCTCTTTTTTCTTTTTCAGCTTCTCCTCCTTCTCCTAATTCTTCACCTTCTTCTTCTTGCACCACTTCTTATTCTCTTTCGACTTTTTCTTCTTTTTCTTCCTCTCTGCCTCCTCCTTCTCCTATTCTTCTTCTTCATCTTCTTCTTCTTCTTCTTCTTCGTCTTCTCATCTTCATCATCATCTTCTTCTTCTTCTTCTTTTATTTCTTCTTCTTCTTCTTCTTTTATTTCTTCTTCTTACCCTCATTCTTATCCTACTGCTATGTCTCCTTCTTCTTCTCCGTCTTCTTCTCCTCTTCTTCATCGTCTTCCTCTCCTCCTCTTCCTTCTCATCTTCATCTTCTTCTTCGTCTTCTTCTCACCCTCCTTCTTATCCTCCTTCGTCTCATTTTTCTTCTTCCGCTTCTTCTGCTTCCTGTTCTTCTTTCACTCCTCCCCCTTCCTCTGCTTTCTTCTTCCTTCTACTCCTTCTTCTTTGTCTCGCCTAGCCATTCTTTTTCTTTACCTTTTTTTCACATTTTTCTCTTCATGTCCTCAAATTTTGTTTCCTTCTTTTTATTCTCACTCGTTTTTCTCAACGCTTCTCTTCTAAAACTTTATTTCTTGTTTTGTTTCCTTCTCTATTTTATTCACCATTCTTTTAAAAGATATTTTTTTATGCATAAGCCTTCTATTTCCTCCTTGCTTATCTCATTAGATCTTCGAGTGTTCTCTTTTGAATGACTATTTCTCATTCTTCACTTGAAACTGTCTTTTCTTCTATCTCGAATTTTATTTTCCCTTCACCTCCGCCACACCATATCTTCTTCCATTTTTCCTGCCTCCAAACCCCAATCCGTAACCTTCCGTCCGACCCACAGACACTAACCCTTGTTGAGATCAGAATGGACAACGGGCACACTGACTGCTTACAAATAGACGCCCAAATAGTTTTACATTTGACCGGCGGTTACCTCTCGACGGGGCCACCATGTTTCTTTGTTTATCTGGTCGAGCTCTTGCGATGAATGTCCGTCTTGAGAATTCCGGCTGGAGTACGGAGGGGTCAGTTCTGGCATGGCTGGTAGGGGTCTAGTGAAGAGTAATTCCGCCTTTTCCTGGTCAGGTTCGGTTTGTCGACTGACCATTGTTGTCCAGTGGCAGATCGGCAGTGTCAGCTGAAGATCGGGCGTAATGGACCGAAAGACACTGCTGTGCCGTAGCGGACCGTTTTCCCATTCGCTGCCGTTGCACGTACACGTAGAAAGACAGATACGCTCACGTACACACGCACAAATATATATATATATATATATATATATATATATATATATATATATATATATATATGTGTGTGTGTGTGTGTGTGTGTGTGTGTGTGTACATGAGAGAGGGAAATGTGTAGCCCCAGAATATATGCAAACGTTGTTTCTTAATAGCTGCTGTTGTTCTGACCTGAAAGTTAAACACTTTCGCCGTAAAATATAAATGTTATAATAAATATGAACTAACGTAGCCTATAAATGTTTTTTTTCTAATGTTCATCCAATGAAAGGTTCAAGAGCCACTCAATCTAGAAGCTCACTTTATGATGCGTAAGTCTTACGACCATATCACTTTGAAACACCGGTTCCCGTATGATCATCGAAGTTAAGCAACGAAGAGCCTGGTCACTACCTAGATGGGCGACTGCTTGGGAATACCAAGTGATGTAAGCATGGATATGTAGGTGGCGTCATGGATAATGGGCTGGAGTTGTTTATCGGATAGCCGAGTTCCAATGTCGGGATTGTTATATTCACTTGCGCACACTTACCCTTGGGAAATATATGAATACACCCTTCTCCCCATCTATGGGTTAATTAGTAAAACATATCATCAAATCATTATTATCTGAAAAAGTAAATTCTTACCATCTAAAAAATATTTTCTGGCTTTAAATAACCTGCAAAAGGTTGATAAGCCGTAAAAAACGAATCAATCAATCAATGAAATATTGATTAGTTATAAAGGCATGTGTTTTAGAATTATTTACATTCTCTGGAATATAAATGTATAAAAAATACCATGGCGACAAATCGAAGGATCATTTTATATGTTGTTTGTAATACAGAGTTGATCCTCCACTTTATATACAGATTACAATTTTTTGTTTGTTTACCAAATCCTTATTTGGTATGAATCCATTTCTTCCCTCCACCTGCTTTGGGTTAATTAATAAGACTTGTATAGCTAAATTATTAATATCTCAAAAAAAAAAAAAAAGAAAAAAAGAAAGAAAGAAAGAAGAATTCTTACACTCTAAAAATATTTTCTGGATTTAAATAACCTGCAAAAGGTTGATAAGCCGTAAAAAAACGAATCAATCAATAAATGAGGTGTGTTATAAAAGCAGAAAATTCACCATAGTTAGAAATTAGCAAAAGTAGTATAAATAACCACTAACCAATTGCAAAATCTTTTCGGCAAAACAGTCGAACTCTCTGCCTTCGGACAGAGAGAAACCCGGACGAGGTTCCGCCGAAGGGCAGAGTCTCGTTCGGGGAGGTTGACTGACCCTGAACCTGTTTATACGGGTTCGAAAGGCAATATTTTTGGCCGAGCCTACGGGCTCGGAGAACCCACGTTAAACCCGGCCTTGTGCCACATCTAACCCTCGTGTGTGTGTAGGGGGTGTGTGACTAAATATACTAATCAATTGCAAAAAGGATTCCTGTTTGCTAATCTATGTACAGCTTTCCTCTAGCCTCCAAACAGCTGAAAAAGCCAGAGAAATATACTTACCGAAAACTACAACCCCTTTTTAGCTTATCATACGCATGAACGAATTTAGCTGTCCAGAGAAAAATGTGCCCAAATCGTGGTCAATGGAGAATAATCCTAAGCATGCAGACATTCTTCTTTTCTTGGACAATGTCTGGTCTTTCGAATCCCTGCGAAACAAAAACTCTACGACTCATAGTCTTTTTAAGGTCAACACATGGACTAAAAAGACGTCCAGGCTGGACTCGACAAGTATTATCCTTAGCATATGTACCTTCACTGTTTCGGTGAGGACTCAGCAAGAAGATGCTAGATATTTCCCGTAGGGAAAAATGTCTTTCAGTAACGGGTGTGGGGGGACGCATAGGGGGGATTCGGCAGGTTTTAACTGAGGTAAGAAAAAAGGTGGCAGAGATTTGGAACGGGAGAAGAGAGCAAGGTCGATCAAGCGAGGACGGAGAAAAGCTCGAAATGTCTCGCGCTTCCGAAAGAATATAAAAGGTCCGCCTTCTGTGTTTTCTTCTTTTATCCTTTTCAATGGCGGTGTTTGGAAAACTTCTGCCCCCCTTTTTTCCCCACTTCAATACTCTAAACGCAGTGGAGATCGAAGTTTATGCAAAGGCACTCATTCTAAATACAAATACGTTCGGAGCAAGAACTTTGGCCTTCAAGAACAACTGTCTGTCCTCTTTTTTTTTGTTATAATTTTCCACTTGTTTTCTTTTGTAGGTCCTCTTATTTTCCACCACTTTCTCTTCTTGATATATACATACATACATACATACATATATATATATATATATATATATATATATATATATATATATATATATATATATATGCGTATGTGTGTGGTAGAACTGGAGAATCCCAGGAAAGGGAAAAGTGTCAGTACAGGAAGGTAGAACCTCAGCGGTGTTAGAAGCGTATTTTTATGGCTGTTACTGACAGCGGTCAGGGTGCTGTTCTGGCATTTTCCTTTTCTTGCCATTCAGACCGTGTCTTTTGACCACGACCCAACAAAAACGTTCTATTGCTTCCCCTCGCTTCTGACGACAGGACGAACACGCTGCCAAATATTGAAAGCCTCCGCTCTCCGTCGCTTCAATTTTCGACTCTTTTTTGTCCCCCACCCAAGAAAAAAAATTAGATGGCACCAGCTTGAAGGTCAATTCTCAATGATGCAAAAGGGTAAAGACTGCGACTTTATCGCATTGTCTCCCGCAAAACAATACAAAGCATTCTCCTCTCTGTTTGCGTAGAATTGAGCAACATTTACAAGAAATTCGAAGGAAACAAAAATAAAACGAATACATGTTTAACTCAACATCAAATACTTTGTCATGTTTAGTAAACGAAAACAGATAATAATATGTAATTGTTTTCTTAATATCACACCAAATAGAAGATCAGAGAGTCACTCAAGGTAGAGCATAAATGTGTAGAGTTCTATTAGCGTAATAAAGTGAAGTTGTTGGGGCTATAGAATAACAGCGAATTCTAGACTTGAAAATTTTAAGATTTAATTAATGAATAAAATTTCAGACGGAGACATTGGAAGTATATCTCGAGTTGAAGTAGACTTTAGAAGGAACCGGGCATCAAATCCTAAACAAAAAACAATGGATAAACCACTAGTCCTGCCAAACGAGCAGGGAAGGAATATGAACCGGGCGATAGGCGAACCTATCTACACCTATTGCTAAGTTATGCAATAAAAAAAGGACAAGAGGATAAAAAGAACTATGCTTGTTGGTAATAAGAAAAGAAAAAAACGAACAAAGAAAAAAAATATAGAATGAGCTTAACCAGATATCGTCCGTCATTCGTCAGAACTCAAAGAAATTAAAATACTGTACACATTAACTCAAAATGTGAAGTATAAGCAAAAGAATACATTTTTTAAGCGTTTCACACCAAGCATTACACTTGAATAGTTGGAGATTAGATATCAGGGAAAACAGGAAAAGGGGAGAGAGAGTTCCACAGACGAGAGGTGCGAGACATGAAGCTATTGGAGTAGAAGAGACGGCTACATTTAACAGTTTCGACAGTGAAAGGGTAAGAGCGAGATGTCAGCCTATTTGAACGCTTAAATTCACGAAATCTAGGTCATCGGCGCAGTTAACGTGAAAGTATTTGTAAAAAAAGACAGAGGGAGGCGACGGCGCGTCTGTGAGAGAGCGACTGCAGACGAGATGCCAGATCAGGGCCAATTACATTGCATATCCGTCATTGGATTTTATCAAGGACCTTGAGACAATTAGAAGGGATTCCAGACCATATATGGCAGCAATACTTCATGCAAGGGCGAATGATTGATTTGTCAATTTGAAGGATCGACTCCGGCGAGAAAAATTTCTTGGTGCGGCACAGGGAGCCAACTTTCATATGTACCAATAATATACTGACACGGGTATATCTATCTCTATCTATCTATCTATATATATATATATATATATATATATATATATAGATCACTAAGTTCTCCTTTTGTTTGCATAATGATGGTTGTAGTAATTTAATATAAACCATCTATATCTCTGAGATGATGTATTATGATTACTTGTATTATTTACATTATTCGGACAGTTATCCTCATTTACATTGTCATATTCACAATGTTTCGGTCGTTGTACACTTCGGCTTTCGTCAGGTGATAGGAATTTTGAACCGAAACATTTATTTCG
>CAHIKZ030004310.1:1960000-1972500 GCA_903632075.3 Acanthosepion pharaonis | reverse complement strand
CTACAATTTATTCCTGCCTCGAAAACAAATCTAGTGTTGTTGACAAAACTAACCTGGCCGTGCGTCTCGAAAAGGACCTCCAATGTGAACTGGGGCAGGAATTGGCTGGTCAACTTTAATGCTTCAAAAACAAAACTGCTCTCTATTAATCACCACAGAGATCCTTCCCTGCCCTCCATTAGGATGTCTGACGCTCAACTTCTCGAGAGCACCTCTCTGCGGCTGCTCGGTCTCACGTTGACAGCTGACCTGAGAGGGAACAAATACATTGAGTCAATTGCTTCGTCCACCGCAAGGAAAGTTGGCTCCCTGTGCCGCGCCAGGAAATTTTTCTCCCCGGAATCGATCCTCCAGATCTACAAATCAACAATTCGCCCTTGCATGGAGTATTGCTGCCATATATGGTCTGGTGCCCCTTCTGTTTGCCTCGGCGTTCTTGATAGGCTCCAGAGGCGGATATGCAATATAATTGGCCCTGATCTGGCATCTCGTCTACAGTCACTTTCTCACAGACGCGCCGTCGCCTCTCTCTGTCTGTTTTACAAATACTTTCATGGCAATTGCTCCGAGGAGCTGCATTCGCTGGTTCCCAGATTTCATGAGCTCAAGCGCCCTACGAGGCTGACATCCCGCTCTCACCCCCTCACTGTCGAAACTCCTAAAAGTAGCCGTCTCTTCTACAATAGCTTCATGTCTCGTACCTCTCGCCTGTGGAACTCTATTCTCTATTCCAATTTCCTTGAGAGCTATAATCTCCAACTATTCAAATGTAATGTCAATCGACATCTCCAGTTGCCTTGATCTATCCACTATCCTTCTCCTCATCCTTTCTTCTATCACTCCTATCTGATCTTGGTCCAAATTTTCTGTAATCCCTTGCGTCCTAGTGGCTTCCCGCCTTGCTTGGGGGTGAAACGCTTAAAAAAAAAAGAAAAAAAAAGTGTGTTGTACTGCGGAATAAATACCTGAAATAAAATGACTGGTTCAAGGTAATCCCTTCATGGTCAGGCTTATAACTTTTCGGTACCCCGTCGCACATAACCATATGTTCAGGTATATATTTTTATTTGTGTTGATCGATATATAATATATAAGTATATTTTTATGTACACATGTAGATATTATTACTCATTTAGACAGCCATACATATCAAATTTGACAGTTCCAAATCCGAAAATAAAATCTTTTGTTATGACAATTCATTTTATTGTCTATTTTATTTTATTTTTTTCCATCAAAATATTTATTTTACATTTTGGTTTCAATTTTAGTTTCCTTTTTTTTTTCTTTCTTTCTGAGATTAGATTCTTCATAGGTCGCCAAAAAAGATTCCGAATAACTTATATTTAAAAAAAAAAAAAAAAAAAAAAAAAAGATGCCAAAACCGATACACATACGCGCATCATCCGGCTCTGGTTTTAGAAGATGTATTTATCTATTGTTGTAGTAACAATAATAAAAAAGTCATCTTATTCTTCCTCTTGCGCGAAGACATATTTTATTTTCCCCTCTATGCTTAGTCAGACACAAGGTCAAAACGAAATCAGAGTACAGCAGCTCCTCGCCTGTTCCGTTCCAAAAATTAATTAAGCTCGAAAAATATCTTCTTAACCATGTCTTTTGTTGGAACAATAAGATGAATTGTATAACCAAATGAAATAAATTAATTTTATTCATTAATTAATGATTTGACTCTTTCCAAAAAAGATCAAATTTATTAAGGATTGATTTACTTGTCAAAATAGAACTTGTTTTGGAGTAGATGGTCTATTTTGTAAGAATACAATGCTATTAATAACAATATAAGAAAACATTTGGCAATCGTGGAAGGAGCGGACTGCTACTTTCGAACGACATTTATAAAATCTTAAAGTAATTTTTAGGAGAAAAATGTTTCTCAAGTAGTGTAATATTTACCACTCTTTCCAGTATTGATGGGGGTTTCCTGCCTAACCTTTTCTTCGAAGTAATGTGGAATGTCAACATCTTGATTTTGCCATTATTTTCTCTTCAAGATCCGTGTGATATCCATTTTAGTTGTTGAAAGTCGACAAGTGATATAGTTTCTGTTACTTGGTACAGTTCTTTGCTTGTGACTGTGTAGCGCCAGTCCACACTATTTGAAGAAGGATGATCTTCTAACAAGGTCCACAGGCTTCACTCGCGCCGAAATATTTTTTGCCACTGATCTTAGAAAACCATTGTATACAGCTGATGGAATAGAGTTCACAAGTGAGATGTACCAGTAAAGAAACTGTTAGAATAGAACTTACAGTTGCATCTGTCCAATGCAACTGTAAATTGATGAGACCTTGCTGCCAATCTAGTACTGTGCTTAAATTTATAGAGCCTAGGTACCATAGAGAAAACATCATCAGAATACTTAACATTGCATTTGCAAAATATCTACCACAGTAAAATGTTTCAGATATGCGAAATGGGGTATTCGAGAAAAGCAATTACGATTAATTGCTGCTAAGATGGTTGGTTTACATTGTCACCCCAGAAAATCTTTCAGAATTCCCCAAACTAAGAAAAGTATTAAGAAACGGAAAAATTCATTAGAAACAAAAAAAAAAAAAAAAAAAAAAGAAAGAAAGAAAGAAGGACTGAACTGTTAAGTAAAATCAGTTCACCTACATGCCAGGGAATGCTGGACAATTTCCTCAAAGACTCAAAGATGAAGAAGTGACTTGAAGTAACATAAATCTGATTCTACAGAAGGGTGCTGAGAATACCATAGACTGAACATGTGAGGAATGACAAAATTTTACAGAAAATGGAAACAAAAAGGATACTTATACCATGAATTTATTACGACACATAATGAGGTAAGACGTCTTGGAAAATACACATACTTCATATGAGAAAGAGGCTTGGAGAATTTGATACTCAAATTGTTAATTCAAGGCAAGAGGCGCAGAGGATAAAAACGCATAATCTACCTATGAGCTTGTGTAAATGGATGGCGAAACAAAGTTTAGGAGATATAACAAAAAGACAATTAATTAAGGGCTACAAGAAAAGGAAATTGTGGAGAGCCATAATCGCCTACGTACTGAAGGGATACGGCACATAGAAGAGGAATGAACTTGAATAAATTGATTGCGAAACGAGGTTTAGGAAAGATAAAAAAAGACAAAATTTAAAAGAAGAGGAAATTATGGAGAGCCATAATCGCCTACGTCATGAAGGGACACGACATATAGAAGAAGAAGAATGAGGTTGTGTAAATGGATAACGAAACAAAGTTTAGGAGAGATGACAAAAAGACAAAATTTATTAAGAGCTACGAAGGACAGGAACTTGTGGAGAGTCATAATCGCCTAAACCCTAAAGAGACATGGCACATAGAAGCTACGTTACGCCAGCAGGGAAGTGATTATCAGAGTAATTAATCTAAAGCCTAAAGGGTTTAAATTGTTCAGAGGAAACGATTCGGAAATCGTTAATTGTTGTTGTTTTTTTCTATTCTATTAATTTTTCAACTAATACAAGACTCAAGAAACAATAAATGGAGGAGGTCACAGATTGAGGTGGATGAAGGGAAGAGGAGGGTATAACAAGTAAAATTTATGAGGATATGTAGGACAGATAACGGTTAACCTTAGACGTAAAGAAGTTAAGAATGGTAAGCATCTCCTCGGGAGTCATTTCCACAAAATATCGGTTTTGGGGAAGAAAATTTCTGAATTGGTCTTTCTTTTTACTAATGGGATATGAGAAAATGGGAATGATTTGCTCCAGTGTACATGGTATTTTGAGTCTTATCCGTAAAGGTCAAAAACTAGTGGAACAAATGAATGTAACTATACAGAATATTTGCCATGGAAATAGCGATTGGGTAACAAGAGGCTGTCATCTGTGGCGGTGCACTAGGTCACATTTAATTGTGATCGAGGGTTTGGGAGTACTGGCCTTCGTACCAGAAGATACGCTCTCTCCCAGAAATTGTAACTAAGGTCCGCTCAGCATATTTGCAGTATCAATTACTGGTAGGCTCTGTATTGAACAAACACAAATCAAAATGTCGTCCGACAAAAGCTTAGAAAAAAAAGCTTGATCAATAATAGAAAGAGCTATAACATTTACGAGACTTGACAAACTTATTTTCATGAGAAAAAACAGAAGTTTATGTCAATGATTTTCTGAATTTCAACCGAAATTAACACTGGATGTTCGGCCAATGAATGCCAAATATTTCCTTACTAGTAAACGGCTGATATTACCAATACTATTTCTGGTAATTGGTCATTGAGTTTCTGATTTTGTAGAGAAAGCCGAGCTGATAAGTTTTCAGCATCCCATTGCATGTAGATGTACAGTTGTGCTTGCAAAAAGTCATAAGTCAGCGTGACTGAGCGTACTAGCATTGTTCAAAAGTTGATCATGCTAGTTTATGCACTCTTTCATAAAAAAAAGTGTAACTAATGCCCTGTCAGCGCTGTTGCAGTAATGCAGATTGCCTCTGGGGGTTTTGAACAAATACAAATGTGACTGAGTAGTTGTCTGCAACAGGGATTGGTTAGCACCTCTATATATATGTCATCGTCACCGTGATCAAGTGTTTGAGTACCTTGTTCAAATTGTTGATCACACTAGATTATACCTTCCCTCCCAGCAACAGCAGCTCGGGTCCGTTGAACATAGTTGCAGCGTAAATCACAGGTGGGCTCTGAGGGTGTTGAGCAAACACAGGATGTACCTGAGCGAGCGTCTGCAATATGGATTATCTAACCAACGTAGTGCATTCGGAAACAAGCGACCGGCCTTACCGTGCTGTGTTGTACGATGGCTGTCACTCTAATAATCATATTGCGCCTTCGACCACAACATAAAATCCGTCAGCAGCGCCTTCACCTTTCATTCGTAAGTCGTTCTTTTGTCATGCGGCAAAAGAGAAAACGTGCCGAGAAATTGAAACAGGGGGTGGTAGTGGCAAGGCATGCAGCCGACAATCCAATCAGTGGCAACTTCTCAATTTACAAGCCTCTAACGCGCCGACAACACGTCATTATTTAGGCCGGGGCATATCTCCGGTGGATTTCTCGCGAGTTCGTTGGTTTCGTGGAATTCAATGGTCGCAGTCGGACTTCGGGTGGGTGGGTGGCTGGTTGTAGTGAGAGATCTCGTACGTCATTACATCTTTATTTCCAATCGCAGCTAACTCAGCAGGTGCTTTGCCGTAGGCAGGGTGGCCACTGACCCCTGAGGTCAACTGACGTCACCAGGGTTGGCAGGAAGAGACAGGGCAGAGATCAGGCTGCAAACACGACCCACCTTCGTCCGTCCCTGGACTGCAAATTGCATTCCCTGACGTCACGTGCCAATCGTTGTTGATTGGTGAACGTGGCTGCCGTAGTTCTCTTGTGTGAATGACGGGAGTTAGTGGGTGAATGTTGATACAGAATGCAGAGTTTCATATGTTGCATTGAATGCGACAATAAAATCCCATTCCCCGACGTTTATATAGAACTAAATTCAAATACATTTAGCAACAACTTATTGTATGTGCTTGTTCCCCACCTCAGAACGTGGACGATTATGACTCTTCACGATTTCCTATACCCTTAGCAGTGTTTCTCCCTTTGACAAGCCTTCCGGATCACGTTCCATTCATTCATACAAGTTCATCAGATAGGTGGCCTGATGCCTTCCCATAAATCTCTTTCCTGTGAGAGTCATGTTCTCCAAGCCTTCCTTCTTTCCTTGTCATACAAAAGGATTCATAGTGTGCTTCTATCACAACAGGGATCATCGTAGCTTTAAGTTTCCCACATTTTTGTTACTTCGATTTGCAGGTCTTTATAATTTGACAGTTTCTGAATTTCTTTTTTAAAACTATGGAATGTGGGCAAGTCATATCATTTCATTGGTAGGTTGTTTTTATTATTATTATTATTATTATCATCTTTTGTCTTCTTTTACGTACAATCCCTTAACAGGTCATTACGCAATACTTAGAGTAAGGCAAGATAGTAAATATATGCATTCTGTTTGCATTAATTTCTGATGTTAATTGATAATTAACACGCACAGTGTCGATAAGCAATTCTAATCAGTGGATTTTTTAACCTCTTAAAGCTACCGGGGATCTTCTTCCTACTTTTCTTGCTTCTGCATTTGCTTCCAATTATTATAGAGAAAAGGGCAGTTTTAAAGTATCACGAGTTCTTCTTCTTCTTCTTCTTCTTCTTCTTCTTCTTCTTCTTTATATTATTATTATTATTGTGTGCGGTATCATCTTGCCAGCGAAAAGTCTTTATAATCAGACATTTTTTGAAATTATTTTTAATCCTTTGGGCGCGTCATATCATTTGGTTGGCAGGTTTCTTTTTTTAAATATTTTATGACTGTATTATTATTATTATTATTGTGGTCACTAATACTTCCTTCCGGGTCCCAAACGGTGACCTAAGGCCAGAAATGGCATCATGACACTTCCTACTGAACATCTAAGGTCATACTCAGTTAACATAGATAAAATTTTTACATAGATTAGTAATTGTGAGAATTTCTATTTCTTTAAGGGATAGTCTACCAAGTATTAGAATATTTTCCCAATCAAATCGCGGGCTCCAATCACACCTGGAATTATTGATATCTTCATGTGATACATTTTTTAGATTTCCACTTCAAGATCCTTGTATTTTAATTGTCTTTTGAAGATCCACAAAAATAACTTACAGTCTGTAGGAACTGTCATGTCAATAGCAAAGCACATTCTGTTTTTGTGGTCTTTGACCACAATGTCTGGCCGATTAGCTTCGATTGTTCTGTCCGTGTGTATTGTAAAGTTTCATAATATTGTTACAGGTCTTATGCCTGTAAGCGATCCTAGGTGGTGTTCATACCAATTTATTGCACTTTCTTTAATAATAATAATAATAATAATAGCAACAAATGAATATACCCACAGCCATAACAAGGTAGCGACATATGCCCACTGAAAGATATTCAAGAAGCACAAAATCGAAACCACTGAGAGATGGTCTGAGCACCAACCAGACACAGTTACCCAACATAACGATGTAACTATCCTCTGAGATATGACAATATAAAATGTCAGCGGGAATAAATGCCAACAGATTTGATATTACCATAAAAGACAAGAAATTCAGGAAAGCGTATGCTCATTGACATAGCAGTAGCATCTGAGAGAAACACTTCCATGAAAATTATCGAGAAATTGTCCAAATACAAGGACCTGGAGATCGAGATTAACTGAATTTGGTGAATGAAGATTTAAACTGTACCAATAGTAATCGGAGTACTGGGCCTCGTGAGAAAAGGAACGGACAATTTTACTAAAGTAAAGATGTCCCAGGTAATATCAACATACATGTTGTCCAGAAGATCGCCCTACTAGGAACTACTACCAATTAAATGACAATTCTGTTAAGGACCATAGTTTGGACTCGGCTCTACACGATACAAAAATAGGATACATAACATGCACAAATAATAATAATAATAATAATAATAATAATAATGATGCCGTCGTTTTTTTTGTAAAGTTTGAAGTATTAAGCAACCAGAGAGTTGGGATACACATCTGGAAAATTAAGAATAAGCCAAATCGTAGATCGTCTGAGCATAGTGGGGTAACTAACGTGATAGTATTTATACCTGGAACCTCATCTACAATATTATATGCCACTTATTTTGTAACCTGTTACCATAGTCCTTCACATTTGGCTGTGATGCTACTCCTTAGCGTACACTTATCAGAATGAGGGTCATGATATTGGGCTGTGCCTATATTTGTACCCCAGCTTCACTTTATTGTCGTCTTATTCTCACCCTCAATAATAACAATAATAATAGAGATAAATAATTTAAATATTTAAAAAAATATCAATATTTATTTCAAATTAACCAATATTCATGAGATATAATGTGGAATACTTATAGATAAGAAACTGATCAGATTTGATTAATTAACGGCACATCAACTCCTTATGGGTCATTTAAAGATGAAATTTAATTTTCATGGGAGCTTTGAAACAATAAAAATATGATATATGTTATTCTGCTTTCACAGTTGGATATATGGTAGATGATACTCAGCTTTTGTTCATATACATGTTTGTGTGGACATAATCACTAGAGGCGATGTTATAAGTGCATTTTATGTTGTAGTTTTGTACACGTTATATTTTGCAATACAGTTCGATTTCTTTAAGAAATTATTGGAAATTATATGGATTAATGTCATGAACCCATTTACAAGGTTATGGATTAATGCCATGAAAAATTTCTTTCATGTTGTTTGTTTCATTGTTGATTTTGTTTAGCAGCATATCAACCTCTATGGGTTATTTTATACCAAAACCTAAATATTTTAAATGTAATTGTATGCCTTCAATTGCAGATAATTTTATTGCTAGTCATTTTGATTTAAATATGCATTGATGGTCATTTTTTATATAAAATGTATTGCTGGTATTTTTACTATAAAAAAAGTATTTTTATACTTTCATATCGTTTTGTTTTTGTTTAGGGGTTCACTATTTGCCCATAGCTGAGACCCTAACAGGTGCTACTACCCCGGGTCATAGTGGTCATAAGAACAACAGCAATTAAGAAATGGTTACACGCTCCACAAAACCTCCAATCTCCCGATCAGAGGCCTAGTTTATCGTTATACATAGAACTAAATCTGATTCGCGTTGAGAAAGTCGTGAATTTGCTTTTCCTTACGCTTGTCAGCCTCGATCTTCTGGTAGTAGCAGCAAAAGATTTTTAACCCCCATTGTCAGCATTGTAGGCTCCCTGCGCATGGTTATCGTGTAACGTAGTAAACGCGGTAACTTGTAACGTGCCAGATGCTCAGTAGAAAATAGATAATATATTCTAGGAAGATTTTAGAACGTGTATTCATGATCTAAATTAGGGGTTTTCAATTTTTAAAAAAAATATTTAAAAAATGTAGAATTCTTTCAATATGAGATATGATAAAAAAATGTCGGGACTATTACTATGGCTAAAGTACGCGGAGGCAAGTCTCTTGGCACAGATTGACATTAAAGTTCTCGCACACTTCCTTTGTTTGTAGCATTTCTTGGAAAGAAAGTGTGTAAAGTGTAGTCTTCTTATCACACCACAGGTTCCATCAGTGACCATGACTGTTGTAGCGGTTTTTGGCAAAAGTAACATTTCCCTGGTTCGGCAGCCACCATACTCACCAGATCTCACTCCTTCCGACTTTTCATCTTCAAAAATCAAATCCCACCACCAAAGAACAAGATTTCAAAACGTCGAGGAAATCCAAGAAAATACTACGAGGCTCGTTATTCCCAAAATGAGATTCCATCAACAGAAACGACGCTGGATAAAGTGTGCGACTTTGGAATGAAGACTACTTCGAAAAAGATTAAATGCCGTATTAATATGTAGTTTCTTTTTCTAGCACCAGTCCTGATACTTTTTGATCAGACTTCGTACATATTGTTAAGCGAGGGAAAAGACTTCCGATGTTACCAATGCGCAAGTTGTCACCAACAGCTCTTCGCAACGTTGCCATAACGTGAAAACATTGAGGGTGAGCGGCCAGTTTCAGTCCAGGAAAATAGTCGATTGCAACGTCAGAGAAGCGTCGTTACAACACCACGTGTTCCCTCCAACCCACATACAAAATACGACGTATCTATTAGGATGCAACTGCATTCCGTTTTAACTACACACACACACACACTTCAACTCTTAAGTTCGCGCCACAATATGACGTAAATGGAATAACATTTCGTTGCATTCAGAGTCAAGAGATGATAGCGGTATGTGTGCTTTAAAATACAGAAAAGTGCATCAATAAAAAAAGAAAAAAAAACAAAACAAAACAAAAAAAAACAACTAGTAACATAAGCATCACGCGGGAAAAAGAATATAAAGGATAAAATTTTTGGATAATTCTCTTTATCTGTAATTCATACGATTTCATTATAAACCAGAGAAGAAAGCATTCTATACTCCCAGAGTTATTTGTTTTATTTTAATACTAATTGTCTTTTTGTGATTTTTTGTAGTTTTGTGTTTTTTTTAATATAACATTTCGACCGCTGCACTCTCCGGCCTTTTTACGTGCCTATTATATTATATTATATTTTTGAATGTTGAACCATGTTTTGACGTGTTATGCATATCCCCCCATTTCCATCGGGTTCCATCGGTTCATAATTCCTGCATGCCAATGAGCTTCTCTGACCGACGATTTTCAAGCTGTGTTCTGCCAATTTCACCGTAGCTCGCATCTTCAGTCATAATTTTGGATCATCATATTCACCATTGTGAAGTGTCATATTTTTATTACTTCAAACGTTATTTTAGTGGATACCCGCATTTGAATAGACGATCCGTTTTGTTTCGTCTACCTACCTGTAGACTCGAAAAAAATTGTTAAAGAAAATATCTCCATCGACAGGATGCGAACATGAATTTCATTTTGCAGCAGAAATCACATCCTGTTATTTTACAAACTAAACAGCCCACATTAAATATGATATCATTCCCCACAAGTACCTTGAAATGTATAGGACATACATCCTTTTCCGGTTTACAAGACGCTGCGGCTTGGAAGACGCAGCCTAATATTGGAAAGGAAGGTTTATAGTCTAGGAAATACTTGTAACAGCTAAGTAGTTAGTTTACACCATATGAAAGACTGGATTAGATAGATAGTTAACATTATAGTGTAATGACTCAACATGCAAATCCACGTCCTTATCAATCAAGCCAATTAGATGACGGTCCAAGATTACTTGATCCTGGGCGTTGCCTCACATTCGTCTTGGAAGAGATACATGCATTTTTGCATATATATGTATGTATGTATGCATCTATCTATCTATCTATCTATCTATCTATCTATCTATCTATCTATCTTACTTGGTCTATATCTGTCTATCTCACTTTGTTTATATCTATCTATTTATCTATCTTACTTTGTTCATATCTCTCTATTTCACTCTTTTAATATCTATCTATCTATCTATCTATCTATCTATCTATCTATCTCTCTCTCTATATATATATATATATATGTGTGTGTGTGTGTGTGTGTGTGTGTGTGCCTGTATGTGTGTGCCGATTTCGTCTAGCATGAAACAGCCTGTCGCCTCTGAGTGTTGACTTCAATGTTCACTTTTATATTTATATTTACATGCGCTCTATCTCTATTATAGAGCACTTTATCTAATAAATATAGCACACATTAAGACTATATTTCTTTATATATATATACACACACACACACACACACACACACACACACACACACACACACACACACACACACACACATATATATATATATATATATATATATATATATATATATATAAATGTTCAGTGAATATAAACAGCGAACACCAACCTTTTTGTAATATGTATTTTTGCTGATATTCTTTGTCTGAAGTAAGTGAAGTAAAGTTTAAAGGATTATTGGGACAGGAGTGGGTCAATGTATGAGGGTAAATATTAAAAATTTCTCATCCTCGGAAGATATTTTGAAAAAAAAAAACATTGGTCATTGATATGACACGAGGATTACGGAAAGAGAGATAAGCTATATGGTCACTTGGCTTAATATATATATATATATATATATATATATATATATATATATATATATATATATATATATGAGACAAGAAGGAAACGATATCTATGAAAGAAAGATACAAGAGACAAGAGAAGAGAGAAGAGAGAGAGAGAGGAAGAATTAAGAAAAGTGTTTGGTTGATGAAAATGTGAGATGATGTGACATACTTAAAGAAAAAAATCGAAGAAAGAACCAAGGAAGAATGATAAGAAACCATTCTTTTTAATGAAGGGCAGCTGTTAACGAAAGACGCATATGACAAATAGACGCCATTGCATTTTCATCGGAGACCTTCCTTCCCTTTCTTTTGCGTTCTATATTCTATCTTCCATTGATCCTTTTCCCAGTTTCTATTTATTTTTTTTATTTTTAAATCAAACTGACCGCTCGCGAAGCTCTTCAAATTATCATTGTTGGCGACCAAGCAGAGACACTATTTTCCGCGTCTTTATTCCGGAAAGAGACAGACCCCACATAGAGTAGCACATTTAAGTAAGAACTAGCTTGCGACCAAGCTACCTATCAATCCCAAACCGACAAATTAACCGCCATCGTCCACCCAAAGTCTCATTTTACATGTTGCGTAAGACAACAAGGCGTTAACGCCGTCCTTATGCATTTCTTTATGGCGACTTGCATGAGGTTAAAGATGGCGGTATTGAGTTCAGATTTGGGGTCGCGAACCTTTGAGAAAAGCACACATTGTCCGAGGATGACGGCCTTCTCGCTGGTTTTTCCATTTTTGGAGGAGCGAATGAAACAGTCGCGGATTGGGGTCAAAAGAGCTCAAGTTAGCGAATGTTAGAGAAGGCTGGATGATGCTAGGGGTCTGGAGAATAGAGAGGGGTAGAGGAGAATGTCAGTCGAGGTACGGAGCGAACGGGGAAAATGAGTTGCCGTG
>CAHIKZ030004310.1:1940000-1955000 GCA_903632075.3 Acanthosepion pharaonis | reverse complement strand
ATTATCTATCAATTATCTATCTATCTCGGTTCATATCTATCTATCTATCTATCTATCTATCTATCTATCTCATTCATGATCATTATCTATCTATTTACCTATCTATCTAACTGTCTCCGTCTGTCTGCCTGTCTCTTTATATATATATATATATATATATATATATATATATATATATATATATATATATATATATATATATATAAATCAAATAAATCAAATAGATATTAACAACTATTGGTAAGCAAATAGATATGTACCAGAGTTACCATAAGTTGTAAACATGCCAGTTGTTGATGTGGTTAAACATAGCTATGAAATACTCATCTGTTTTTATCTATCTATCTGCTCATATGTATGAACGTATCTATCACTCTATCTCGCAGTTAATATCTATATACCTATCCTCATCTATCTATCTATCTATCTATCTATCTATCTATCTATCTCCGTCTGTTGATATCTCTCTATTCTCATCTGTTAATTCATCTAGCCTCATCTCTTTATATCTATCTATCTATGTATCTATCTATCTATCTATCTATCTATCTCCGTCTGTTGATATCCCTCTATTCTCATCTATTAATTCATCTATCTATCTATCTATCTATCTATCTATCTATCTATCTATCGTCCTCGCGTTAAGAAGATGCATGACATATATCAACATCGTCTTATTTAATACGGTCTAAAGGCTTCGTCGCTTTGTGGCACGTGGCTGCTCGCGACTTGGGCTACAGTCAGTGAATTCGCAATGAATAATCAGCATCATATAAATACCAACAACTATTAATGACACTTTCCCACACACACACACGCAATGGTGGCAGCCAAGAGGAATGAAATCAAATGGGTCCATGTGTCAGGTTGTACGAAGACCCATTCCCGCCCGGCCATCCAAGCTGCTCTATTTTATAATGTATGCAGGCAGCAGTGCGAGAGCATTAGTCTCTGACAACACAACATCACCACGTAGCCATTTCACGTGAGACAACAAACTAAATCTACATAAGAATATTATAAAAAATATACAACACGAGTTGACAATAGCAAAAAAAAAATAGATTAATTATTACAAAAAATTTAAAACCTCTAACCTTATAGTTAAAAATAATAATTCACCTCTGAGAAGAAAATTAAATAGAACAAATATTATTTACGAATTTATGTTAAAGAATTTTATTCCTGATCAATCAAAATTTGTAATTAATTATATAGGCCAAACTACAACATGTTTGACACGAAGGCTCGCACTACATTTTTCTGACCATAGATCAATTAGGTCTCATTTAAATATTCATGGAGACCTACCGGACACAATTCGTAACATACTTGTTGACAACACTAATATAATAGCATCATCTATATGCAAAAAAAGGTTAAAAATAATGGAAGACTTATTAATAAAAACAAAAAATATATTTCAACCTTGAAATGGATAAATGTTTAGCCGAAATATATATATATATATATATATATGCGTGTGTGTGTGTGTGTGTATGTGTGTGTGTGTGTGTGTGTGTGTGTGTGTGTGTAAAAGAATAAATCCTGAAGCTTGAATATGCCAATTGCATGGAAGGTTGATTTTATATATATATATATATATATATATATATATATATATATATATATATATATATATATATATATCATAAAGATAAATTTATGCAAAGAATTAAATAGCAATGCTAAAGTGATTAATGACGAAATCTCTTCGATAACAGGATTTAATGAGACATTAACTTACTATCAATCCCTTGAATAATAAGATGTGGAAAACTACTAAGGCATTTTACTCTGTTTATTGGATTATACTAAGTCTATTTCACTTCAACAGATATATACATATAGGAAGAAAATTTCTTGGATTTCTGACTTTGCAAAATTCAAACAAATTTCTCACTTGATCGATTTTAACAAGATCTCTAGCCTCGCAGCATCGCACGCAGCAAAACATATATTCAACTCTTAATAAATAGTATAATAAAAAAATGACATCTTTCGGTCTACGCATATTTCGTCTAAGTGTTTTCCGATGTATGGGAAAATTGCGCCTTGAAGAAGACAATTTGAAATTGTCGAAAGTAATTGGCATGTGTTTTCCACCTGACAATTCGAATATAAGGATGTTGCTATTCAAGGAATTGATAGTAAGTTAATGTCTCATTAAGTTCTGTTAGTGAAGTGACTTCGCCAATAATCACATTAACACTCCTATTTAATTCTTTGTATAAATTGTTTCCTTAAGATCTAAAATATAAGGTGCACAACATAACATACATACATACATATATATATATATATATATATATATATATATATATATATATATATATATATATATAATTGGAGTAGATTGTTTTGCCTCTCCTCTGATTCACAGAATTGTGTTTCCGTTTCCTTCGAAAGTTTTCTCGTTCTTTTTTATTCCCAGTAATACCTTCCGTCTTAGTGTCATTATCGAATTATTCGGGATGAATTGATATAAAAATATTGACGTCTAAGATCACACATTTTAATCATGTGATCTCTACTTTATCGTTATTTCCATGGCAAATGTTTAGATGAGCACCACTTTTTAGTTCCATTAGTTCAGACGATTAAATCATAACAGCAGCCATACTACATTCACAGTGTCGAATAATCATCATCGTCAACATCTCATGTTGGGAGTTGCTGGCTGGTCATATTAAATGTCTTGAAAATCAAACTAGTGCCGGTCTATCATCATCGATCAGACCTTTAATTTTCGCCTATCGCAATGGGTGGGTGTTCTCTCAGGGATACCCCTTTGCTTTCAACACTTATTGGGGCTTAAATTTCTCAAGTGGTACTCGAAATTTTTGTACAATATCAATTTTTATAACTCGTAAATAAATTTTGGAATAACCGAAATTAATTGCAAAATCCAGCGAAAGTCGCCCATGAAATAATTTTTTTTTATCAGTATCGCTCTATATTTCTGAGATGAGGTATTATGTACAGTATTTACATTATTCGGACTATTGTCCTCATCTTTGTCGCCATATTTATTACAACGTTTCGGCCGTTGTACGCTCCGGCCTTCTTCAGGTGGTTGGAATGTCGAACTGAACCCTTTTATTTCGCTCACTGGGGTAGACTTTTCTAGTTCCACGTACCATGTTTAATGGATGTCATTGTCCTCAAGGACACATGGCATAGTGGATAAAGGCGTTGGTTAGATCCAGTAAGTGAAACCCAAAGAGTGTGAGTTTCATACCTGGTTAAGGCGATGGAGAACTTGGAGAGGGGAATTAACAGGAGGAAACTGATAACTGACATTAAATTAATTGGCGGCATAATTATTGTTGAACTTTTAAAAGGTAAGGTTCAATAGTAAAGCAATACTTAAATGCAGAAGTCAATTTTGAATTCTTCTATAGTTTATTGTTTCCTGTCGACTCTACGCTTCCCTACATATTGTGATAAAGGCCCAATCTTGAGCCCTCAGCATGATCAAACTTAAACGCTGCTCGATAGGGTGGTTTTTAAGCTTGTTTAAATTTTATAAATGTACTTCTTTAAATGGTGTCATGATACTCAACTAAGGCAATAATGTTGGGCATCTATATAATTATACACGAATTGTTATGTGTTTATCGGTTTAAATTAAAAAAAAAAACTCTCACTAGGCAGAATATAAATTTAGAGTTATTCTTGTTTGAAATACTATAAGATGATGAATGCGTGTTCTCTCGGTGAGGCTCCATGCTTTAAGCATCTCTTGGGACTTAAACATGACCTAACCTCAAGCGAAACTCGAACATATGATCCTCTGTTAAAGATGCTGGAAAAATGGTCAGTTAGCTCTACCGCTCCAGTCCTGACACCAATCGACATTTCCAGTTGCCTTGATCTATCCACTATCCTTCTCCTCATCCTTTCCTCTATCACTCCTATCTGATCTTGCTCCAAATCTTATGTAACCCCTTGCATCCTAGTGGCTTCCCGCCTTGCTTGGGGTGAAACGCTTAAAAAAAAAAAATTGCTATCCACTACAATTCCAGGGTGGAAGGTATTTGTCTTAAAGGGAAGAAGTTTTATAAAATTAGACAGGAATATTAACCTTATGACATTAATTTGGCGTTATATGAAGAATGAAATATTAATTTAAATTTAAAAGAAAAAAAAATTCAGATATAAATATCTGTCTATACCCCTGAGATGAGGTATTATCATTAATTACTTCATTGCCATATTCAAACGTTTCGACCGGATGACTGGAATTTCGAATCGAACAGTTTTGTCCACCGGAGTTCGAAATTCCAATCACCTGAAGAAGGCTGGAGCGTACAACGGCCGAGACGTTGTAAATATGGCAATGAAACTGAGAATGACAGTCTGAATAATGTAAATAATATAAGTATAAATAAAATATATACGTATTTTTTCTTTTCTAACGTGTTTCGTCCTGAGATATTTTTATCAAGGTAAATGTGGAGGATTTTATTTTGCAATTTCTGTTTATGAATACAACTTGCAAAATAAAATCCTTAAATTTACTTTGATGACGTCTCCCAGGGGACGAATCTCGTTGGTAAAGAAACACTTCCTTTTATCTATCTATCTATCTATCTATCTCTCTCTCTCTCTCTCTCTCTATATATATATATATATATATATATATATATATATATATATATATATATATTCTCCCGTCGTTTTCATCGTATGAGTGTCTTTCGTCGTTTTTTATTTTTGTTTTGCATCGTAATCATGAGTGTCTTTCAGTTCAACCAAGACTAAAAAACTTTTTGTCCATTTGTTTTTCATTAAGACAACAATCATGTCTGCGGAAAGACCTAAGGCAGGTCGTGGTGTGTTTTATGCAAACTCCGATGAAGTTATCATAGACTCCTCAGGATGACTGGCAAGACAATTTTCTGTATGTCTCTTAAACTTTCAATGTCCTGTCCATTTTTATTATTATTATTATTATTATTATTATTATTATTATTTTCCGTTGATTTCTGGCGTTTGCACATTTCTTTCCGGGTCCCACCCAGGGCCCAGGGCCCAGGGACCTAAGTTTAGAACTGGCATCATAACACTTTCCACTGAAAAAAATACATAGACAAACCCCTTCGTAAAGTGTGGGCTTTACTTGTCGGAACTTTTTTTGTATCTCTTTGAGGCATGGACTTCCAGGAATCCTTTCAATTTGTCTACTGGAATCTTTTCCAACCAATCCGAGGGCTCCAACTACAACAGGGATTGTTGATGTTTCCATGTGCCACATTTTTGACATTTCTATTTCAAGGTCCTTGTATTTTGGTAGCTTTTTGAATATCTTCAACGATACATTGCAGTCTGCAGTGACTGCCATATCATTAAGGAGGCACATTTTTGTTTGTGGTCTCTAATAACAATATTGTTATCATTATTATTATTATTATTATTATTATTCGTGTTTCTTCATTCTCTAGTTAGCATGCACGTCATGTCCTGTTAGTACCTTGTAAATAATGTGCTATTTCGTTTTGATTACAGGGAAAGTCAGAAAAAACATATCAGGGTCGCTGTTTGTATTATGTGAGACATAAGAAAGTAAGAGAGAGAGAGAGAGAGAGAGAGAGAGAGAGAGAGTGAAAGAGGAGAGAGAGAGGAGAGAGTAGGGAGATAACAATCTAATGTATTTAACGTTTGCTTCAGTGATATGGAAAACTTGTCAATTTCAAATCTATTCATTTGTACCAGCTTATTCTTTAAATAATGACATAAATTCATATTTATAATTGTGAGAGCAATAGTTTGTTAAAGCCATTATGCGCAAACATCTAAGGTAGTAATAAGGGAATTTTCACGTTTATTTTTATTGTCGTAGAACTATCAAGGAGCTTATTCAATCATTAAATGAAGAATTATGTTTAAATGTAAAACTGAAATAGTGCTGTAATATTTTAAAAAAGAGCCGAGAACTAGAAAGGCCGTAGTCAGAGAGAGTATCGAAGGAAAAGAAGACAAGATAGAGGAAACAAATAAGAAGAGGCTTTATTAAATACTCATACATTGAACGGAAATACTTGAGGAAATGAAATCCTACTCAAATCCTACTCTAATGTGGCTACTTGACATATTTATAAATAGGAGCAGTCCAACGCCACAGTAATAGGGAAAAGTAAGGAGTAGGTGGAGTCCAGCTCTACAACTAATAGTGAAACCGGGACATTTTCACGTGTAATACTAGTTACTATTATTTGAAAAGACTCAGTTTTTCCATTAGTGACGAGAATGCTCGATGCTATGCGATATCTTATATGGCAGTGAATACTGGACAATCTCCGCGCGAATGAGGAAATAACTAGAGGCAAAAGAAACGTGGTTCTACAAAAGGATATTGAAGATTCTATGGACTGAGCGAATAAGCAGCGAGGAAATCATAAGAGAAAATGGCAGAACACTTGTACTTAGAATCAGGAAAAGACAGCAGACATTACGTGGAAACATAATGAGGAAGGAGGGGTTGGAAAACTTAACCTTCACGTGGTATATTGAGGTCAAGTAGAAGATTCGATGAATGGAGTGAGGAAGCAACAAAGAAGTCTTAAAGAACGCGGAATCAGAAAAAAAGACTGATGAAATATAATGAGGAAAGCGGGCTTTGAAAGCTTATCCCTCACGTGAAATATTGGAGGCGCCAGATATAGGGAAAGACATCGAGCCACTTACGTAACGAGGTTGTGTGAATGGATAGCAGGATGAGGGCGGGGAGCCTTACCAAAGGAAAACAAAAAACAAAAACAAAAACAAAAAACAAAAACTAAGAGCCCCAATGGATAAGAAGATGTAGAGAGCTACGATAGCCCATGTCCTGAAGGTAGGTGACACATAGAAGAACAACAAATACAGATTTCCCTAGAGATCAAGTGACAGCAAGGCTAGATGTGTAAATACACAATGCCGTCTTGTCAATGGTTTCATTTCTTCAATGAAATTAAATTTGGAACAAAACGATTAAAATTATGCCCAGAATAATGGACACTGTCACTGTCTTCGATTTTTCCTTACGAGGATTATAATTGTAAATAATGAGAACATATGAATAAAATAACGGAAAAATTAGTCTTAATCACTGCAAACGACAATAATAATAATAATAATAATAATGATAATAATAATGATGATGATGATCGCAGATGGTTTTGTCTGGCCAGTGTCCACACATCTATCAAGGGACATTTCATAGTTGATTTAACCGTAAGACAAATTGATCATCTCTACGGGCAGACAAGATGGAGTGCTACGGGAAAATGTCCAAAATCATAATGGTCTTGTAGCACAAATCTCGCGAGATATGCTGCTACTGATGGAAAAGAATAATGATCGAAAGAGAAAGTTGTAAGGTCAGAAGAAAGATCGATTTGCAATATATTTTCGAGTTGCATTGGCAGAAAGAGGAAAATGCCCCGAGCTATAAAAAATAGGGTAAAAAAAGAAAAAAGAGGGACGATCACACACACACACACACGCACATATATATATATATATTTATGAGTCACGTTACTATAAGAATGATTAACGGTAAGTAGAGGAGATTTCTAACCAAACTTTAAAAAATAAGAGAAATTGTCTAGAAAGAAAAGATTATTTGTAACGAAGAAAAAAGAAAAAAAACAGTTACTAGGCGGACTAACGGAAATTGGAAATTTACTCGTCGTAATATTTTCCGTTTAACTTTCTTTTGCTAGACGACTTTAAAGGTAATGTCAGCAGGATTCATAATTCTTAGTCGCTAGCGTGAAAACTGATATATTATATCAATATCACTCTCTATCTTTCTCTCATCTATTCATATCTATTTATCCCTTTCTATTCATATCTATCTATCTATCTATCTATCTATCTATCTATCTATCTATTTCTCTCTCTCTCTCTCTCTCTCTATATATATATATATATATATATATATATATATATATTTATTCGAAAATTATAACATAAATATGTGATTTTATAACATATTTACGTTATAATTTTCAAATAAATAATATTTGCTCTACGCTGTATTGAGCACTCTTTTAAGAATAGAATTTTTTTTGTCATTGGAATTTATTCCATATACACCAATCCTATACATATGTATATATATATATATCCTTAGCAAATATATTATATCAATATCTCTCTATCTCTCTCACACACACACACACACACACTCTCTCTCTCTCTCTCTCTCTATATATATATATATATATATCAGTCTCTTCATTTCTCTCACTCTCGCTATCTCTTTTCTCTCTCTCTCTCTCTATATATATATATATATATATATCAGTCTTTTCCTTTCTATCTATCTTCTATTCATATCTATCTATCCCTTTCTATTCATATCTATCTACCTCTCTCTCACTATATATATATATATATATATATATATATATATATATATATATATATATATATATATATATATATATATATTTAACTATGTAATTAAGAAATTAGGCACAAGGATTTATAACATGTGAATATATATATATATATAGATACATATATAAAAAATAAATCGGTTAGTTAATGAAATATGGACAAACGAAATGTACCAATATAATCAGTACGATAAACATTTATTAAATATTAATTATTAGCCATATGACAGAAATGAAACACGGAAAGAAAGGTTTTAAGTTTTGGAGTTTTCGGACACTTCTGTGTCCTTCATCAATGGACCTAGGAACAAAAAAATGGGTGTTACTTATTACACACACACACACACACATATATATATATATATATATATATATATATATATATATATATATATATATATGTGTGTGTGTGTGTGTGTGTGTGTGTGTATGTGTGTGTGAGAGAGAGAGAGAGAGAGAGAGAGAGAATTTCGTAATTAAAAAACATAACTTCAGGAAGCTTTAGATATCAAACTCTTTTGGACTGAGTCTGAGATTCTACAAGAAATTCACCATCTTTAATTCACCACATGCTTCTAAAGAAAACTGAATAGAAATCTAAAGAGTGAGAGAATTAATGGCAGCGTTCAACAATACGCAACAATCCGCTGGTCGGAAATGCAGTCCCTCCTCTTCTTGATCGGAGTTCTTGACAGAGATGAGAAATGGGAACTAAAAAGTCATCATCTAAAACCAATCTCAATGCCAAAAGCAGGAGTTCATCTCCGGATAGTAGAATCTCGTAGAAATAACAGGCATCGTCTCGTCTGAGATTACTGGATCCTAGATAAACCGTTATAGCAGAACTTTATTTTCAACTGCTCGGGCGTAGAATGATTTCCTTAAAAACATTTCAAGAATAACAAGAATTCCTGTCTGCCTTGGTCAATACGATTTACTCTAAGAGAATGCGACAAACCGAAGAATTTAGTGAACGATTTGCATATTCCATCTACGATAACTGTTGCTGATACATGGATGTGTGCGCAGCGTAGTGGTTAAGTTAATATGGGAATGGCGAGCCAAGTTTGAATTCTGTTGAGATGTTTCTGTTCCCTATCACATAAATGCCTTTGAAAAAGGTAAGAATTTAGTTTTGAATTATATAGTAGAGTAGACTAAACTCTCCAGCTTTGTTTGGCAGCTAATCTAGGAGATAATTTACAGTGGGTCTAGCAGCTTCAACCCATAACATTAGTAAATGTTTTTAAATTTATGTTTATAAATTTATAAATAAAATAAATTGCTTTCATATTTATTTCTTTATAAATTGGTAAATGATAAATATTTCATTGCATTAGTTTTAATTGTATTACTTTTTTGAATGTTACAAATATAAAAATTATTCTTTTATGCAATCTAATAAACAGTGTGTACTAATTTTGATATCAATTCTTAAAAATAAAAAAAATGTATAAATTCATTTTCATCATGTTTGGGTTTATTACAATTATAATCATCACTTTTTAAAACAATAAATATAATAAGGTGTGAAGGTACTTAAAATAATAGCGGTGTCGCGGGAAAAGTCGTCATTCCGTTATTTTGCAAGCACGAGCGTCCAAGTTTACCGATATAATTAGACTTTTTACTCGAAAGTCCTGACTGCCTAGAAAATCTGCATTCTAAATCCTTATTGCTATCTAGAGTTGAACACCGGCCCCAATGTCCAGGTAGAAAAATACCTATACAGTGTAACCCGGATATAAGAGACCCGGATATAAGAGAAACCCGGATATAAGAGACCCGGATATAAGAGAAACCCGGATATAAGAGACCCGGATATAAGAGAAACCCGGATATAAGAGACCCGGATATAAGAGAGATTTTCTCTGGTCCCAAATTAGAGCCTGTGTCAAATGTATATAAAATAGACCAAACCCGGATATAAGTGAAACCCGGATATAAGAGACTTCTCCGGTCCCGACAACTCTCTTATATCCGGGTTACACTGTATATTTGAATCAGGTAGACGCCAACTAGTCTGAATGATTCAAGGATAAATGGTGACAATGACTCCTCCCTCCCATGTACGTGATTGTTAAGAAAATTCGGCAAATTCACCAAAAATGGAATGTGATATATTTATATGCATTCCGAAAACTAAGCTGAGTATTAAGAGACGGAAAAAATTCGTTGGAAAAAAAAGAAGATTACTGAACTGTTATGTTATATCTATCCTCCTGTATGACAGTGAATGATTGACAATCTCTTCAGAGATGAAAAGACTTGAAGCAACAGAAATGTGGTTCTACAGAAAGATGCTGAGGATACCATGGGCCGTACAGTGAGCAACGACGAGGTTTTGGAGAAAATGTAAACTTATACTTAACATGGGGAAAGGGTAGTTCAAATTTCTAGGGCACGTAATGAGGAAGGAGAGCTTGGAAAATCTGATACTCACAGGACAGATACAGGAATAGAAGGAAAGAGGAAAGCAGCGCGTAACATGGATGAAAGAAAAGGGTTTGGGACAAATAACAAAAATACAAAACTTATTAAACGCTACAAGGAACAGGAAGATGTAGTGCCATGATCGCCTACGTCTTGAAGGCACACGACGCATAAAAAAAAGAAGAAAATAATTAAACAAAGCCACAGAAAAACTGCGTTTTATAGTTTAACTCCTTACTTGATTGAAGTCCAAGCAGGAAAATGCATACAATTTTCCGTTGGAAATAAATATAAAGTAACAGATAACAGAATCGGTAATATGAAAGTTTGAACATTAAACGCCTTCAACCAAGATAAATTATTAATTTTTATTAATTTCGTGATTGTTATATTTATCTCTACGTTTTGGAGTTTTTCTATAATCTCAATTTTAAAACCTATTTTTTTTGGAGTTTGTCTATATTTCTGAGATGAGGCATTATGTACAGTATTTACATTAGTCGGACTATTGTCCTCATCTTTGTCGCCATATTTGTCACAACGTTTCGGCCGTTGTACGCTCCGGCCTTCTTCAGGTGGTTGGAATTTCGAACTGAACCCTTTATTTCGATCGCTGGGGATAAAGACTGTTTCTAATTCCACGTGACATGTTTGATGGATGTCAGTTAATCAGTTATCTCCTGCTAATTTTCCCTCTGAAAATTCTCCACTGCCTTAACCATAATTGACATCCATCTTCATGGCACGGGAATTGGGTCTGTCCCAGGATCGAAATAAAGGGTTCAGTCCAAATTCCAACCACCAAGAAGGTGGAGCGTAAACGGCCGAAACGTTGTGACAAATATGGCGACAAAGATGAGGACAATAGTCCGACTAATGTAAATACTGTCTATTTTTTTTTGTTTATCTGTGAAACGAATTGCGTTTAGTTTACACACAAAAACTAATAGATTAAAAATATCAACAAGAATTCTCTCCAGAGTTTCGAAAGATCTTATTAACTGAAAATTTCTTAATATTTCTCAATAATTTCTTTTAAGATGCATTTATTCTTGGCACATTTACTTGTGACGAGCTTTTGGGTAAAAAAGGAAAAAAATCCTGACACAGAAAGATTCTAAATAAACTGCATTCAGACAAAAATCCTTCAGTTATACTGCGTCTGTTAGTTGAGTTTAGTCACATTTAGAGTAAGGCCAGCAGCCGATTACGACTATATTGTCTAAGACGACCGCTAAATTTCGGCTTTCGCTATCTCCCACTAGTCCGACGTTTGATTCTCATATTTATACAAGTGTGGACGAGTCCACCTCGTCGATCAGGGTATAACACCTTCGTCAATGCAGGTTCTATTAAAGACCATAGACAAATAATATTCCTTTCGAAAAAAATATTGAAAACTACCCGCTCCATATTTTTTTTCACTGCTAACTCTATACTCATACACATTTAACGTTTTCCTCACATACACATTACTTGTAAAAATTATAGTTAATAAATTTTAAGTATTTTAAAATGGGAGGTTCATTTCAATCACCCGTTATATATATATATATATATATATATATATATATATATATATATATAAATATTATTTAAAAAAAATTAGGACATAAATATGTTATAAAATATTACAAAAATAGCCATTTTATTTCAACACCCCGGTTTCTTATCAAGTAATGATGTTGAATGTAAAATAAATTTTAAATAAAAATGGCTATTTTTGTAGTGATTTTATAACATACTTATGTTATAATTTTTTTTTATAAAATAAATATATATATATATATATATATATATATATATATATATATATATATATATATATATATATATATATATATATATATATATATATACTGTTCGACTGTCGTCGAATTTGACGCCTGAGAGTCAAGCACCTAAGTTCCTAGGAACCGACAGCCCGATACCAGCACAACAAGATTTGATTATAGTGGTGAAGTGTTATGCAGACATTTTCAAGGGCCGAATACAGAGAATTGGTGCACTACGTGCCGCAATGTCCTCAAACGTCCCTTTGAATTCACATGTGTCCTTCTCATAGACCAGTTGCCATCCAAGTCTATAGAACCCAGTCTGTCCTGCTATTTTACCCATAGCTGGAGGGAGAAGAATAGGATCTATACCTTTCCCGAGAGTATTAGCATGTAAAGTGAATGTAATGGATTCGACTGGAATTCGAACACGGCTCTCTGATTCCTCAATCCAAGCCGCTATCCATTATTCCACCGTGTGTACACACACACACACACATATATGTGTGTGTGCTCGTGTGTGTGTGTGTGTGTGTGCTACAGCCTATAAAACAATCTATAAATCAATACATAAAACGAGCATTCATAATTTGTTAGATTTCCATGCGTATATATAGATTGATTGAGTTGTATAAATATGTCGATATATATATATATATATATATATATATATATATATATATATATATATATATATATATATAGTTAAGTAATTCATCGAGTCTGAAAGAAAACTCAACAGAATGCAGAAAGCACTGGACGGCCGTTTCGTCCTATATTTCGGACTTATCAGCAGACTCGATGAATTACTTAATTATAATTATCAAATCCTCCTAATAATTTCTATCATATATATATATATATATATATATATATATATATATATATATATATTTACATGTAGCTACATTCCTTATTTGCAAGTGGAGATTTTATTTAAACTTTATACCAAACATATTTTTTTAATTCCGCTCACAGATTTGAAATATAATAGCTATTAGCCTTTATACTGCAAAATTGTTGCTCTTTATATTAAAAACTTCCCGATGAAATTGTATTTTCTCTAAAATGCAGTAAAAGGCACAAATAATTTTGGTTGTGGCAGTGGTTTTCAACCAATTTTTTTACCACTTTTAACCTTAATGTCTTTTTGTCAACTCCCATAATCATTCGACGAAAAAAAAAAGCTTATTGCCTTTGTTGCTAACAGATTTAGAAATTGTATTATAGAAATAGTAAATATATATGCCTCCTTTATAAATAATCCGTATACAATTTATATATTAAATTAATTTTATTATTAATATTTTTTAAAAATATTTAGAACTAATTCATTTATATGAATATATTAATATTTTATTTCATTAATATTTAAAATTAATATTATTAATTATTATTAATATATTATATTTAATTTAATGTTTATATAATGTCATTATATATATAATCCTTCTTTTACATATTCTCAGTTTTTATTCAACTTTTAAAATCAAAACATCCGGTAGAGTAAAAGGGACGCTATAACTTACATCATTTGATCTCGTTTTCTGATAGTTTTAGAAACGTTTTTTTTCTATTTTAATATGACGTAGATGACTGTAGAAATTGCAATTCCCAGTTGTAATAACCATTCCGAAGTGAAATTCCGAAGTGAAATTGCTCTATGGACCACTAAAATATTACATCCAATTTACTATGTTTTGTGTGGGCCCCTAGTAATGTAACAGTTAAACATTAAAAGTTTTTTTTATTTCAATAATCTACTTGATTTGTGACATATTACGATGATATTTGTATAACTTTTTTAAATTAATCTATATGTAACAGCAAAAAAAAAAAAAAAAAAAAAAAATTGAGGAAATTACAAAATTTCGACTACTGCAAGCAGACTTCATCAGTGTTTGATATTGAATCGTGATTTTTGAAAGGGACTTAATTTAAAATCCAGCGGATGTTAATGATCTCAACTGCGAGAATCACGAATCCTTTAGTCTGTACAGCCATATTTAAAATTTTTCTTGTCTCTTCCCGATTGTTTTCCAGCATGGCTCTGTCCCTCACTCCAATTTGAAATCGACAACTATAAGTGAGAAGGTGCGCGACAGAAAACTCACTGTTTGTCTTTTTTAGTGTGTCAGTAACAATGTATGCAAGAGGAAGTGGACTGAATAATAATAATAATAATAATAATAATAATAATAATGATGATGATGATGTAGACAAATCCCTTTATTCATCAGTGGTTACGTAGAATTAAAACCTGAAACGGACGGTTTTATTCTTTCTTCACGAACCCAATTCTTGCTGATTAGAAATTACCAAGCACACGTACTGAAAAATTGTGTTAACCCGAAATGCAAATGTTGTGATTAATATCCAGAAATAATTGAGCATCTTGTCTC
>CAHIKZ030004310.1:1920000-1935000 GCA_903632075.3 Acanthosepion pharaonis | reverse complement strand
ATTTCTACGGCAGCCGCAACTCTTCACCCTCACGACAAACCCACCCTTTGTTCGAAAACCTTTATGACAGTCTAACATGGTAAAGCTTGGAAGGTGTTGGATTGAATGTTTTACCGCTGAACATTGAGCAAGATCACCTCGTCAACCGATCTCAACATATCGCAGTTTCAATCCTTACGAAGCGAACAACTAAGATGACCTTCTGGGTGATGTAGTGTGGCACAGAAATCCGAAGAAATCTAGTAAAGACTTAAGAGAAAAGGAAAAAAAAAATAACAAGACTGATGAATATTTGTCTATATCTCTGAGATGAGGCATTATGATTACTTGCATTATTTACATTATCCTCATCTTGATTGCCATATTCACAACGTTTCCGTCATTGTACGCTCCGGCCTTCCTAACCGAACCTTTTTTTTCGTCCACCGGAGTAGATCGTTCTAGTTCCACGTACCATGCCACTTCTGGATGTTTCAGTTATTTCCCTTTACCTCAACTCTCCATGATTTGATTCACCACTGCTGTGGCTTGGTATTGAACTCACAACTCTTTGGATCTAGTCATTGGATCTAACCAACATCTTTATCGGCTGGGCCATATGTCCTTGAGGACATCTGTGTATGCATTTTTGGGACTTATAAGAAATAAAGGGTTCGGTTCGAAATTTCAATCATCTGAAGAAGGCCGGAGCGTACAACAGCCGAAACGTTGTGATTGTGGCTAGGAAGATGAGGATGACAGCCCGAATAATGTAAATAATGCAAGTAAGACTGATGAACTCTCATGCAATATCTAATCTCCTAAATGGCAATGGATTCTGGATAATCTCTTCACAGATGAAGAAGAGACTTCAATCGAAAGAGATGCAGTTCTATCGAAAAATGAAAAGTTTTAAGAGATTTATTTGTTTTTTACGGTTTATCAAACTTTTGCAGGTTATTTGAAACCAGAAAATATTTTTAGGTTGTAAGAATTTTTGAGATAATAATGATATACTGATACAATTCCTACTAATTAACCCATAGCCGGGGGGAGAAGAGGCGGACTTTACATTTCCCAAGGTAATTTGCGTATAAATGAATATAACGAATTCCAAACTCTGACCAGTTATCGATTCGACTATCAACACCCGACCCCTAGCTTACAACACCTGTTATTCCCAAGCGGTCACCCATTTAGGCACTAACCTGGCTCGACGTTGCTTAACTTCGGTGATCTTACGAAAATCGGTGTTTCAACGCGATATGATCGTGAGCTTATTAAAAGATAAAATAATGTCATTAGAAACAAAGAAAATAGAGCTGAACATTCCTGTAATATCTAATCTCCTCTATGATAACGAATGCAGGTCAGTTCATTCACAGATGAAGAGGCTTGAAGCGACAGTAGTGTAGTTCTACAGACCTCTAAACTAACAATAGTGTAGACACAATATGTGAAAGACGCAGAAGTTTTAAAGAAAATAGAATTTACAAGGAAGTTTGATTTTTGAAAACAATTGCTAACATTTCTTGGCCTCATAATAAGTAAAAAGACCCCAGGGAATTTCACACTGACGGGGCATACTGAACAAAAATATAAAGTAGAGGAAACAACGAGTAACCTTCTTAATGAGTTTGTTTGAATGGATGGCAAAAGGATAGTTAAATTACTTCGAGCACCAGAGAAAATATTCCATATTCGCTCTCATCCTAAAAAAAAAACATGAAAATTATTAGAGAAAAAAAAGTTATTAGATGATTAAGCAGAGCAAGAATTTCTGACAAAGATTAAAGCCGAAGAATGCATCGATCCGAAACGTAGTCCTAAAATCAATAAAATCTGAACATTTGAATGACGTTTGTTGTTTAGCTTTCGTAGCCTAATTAACAAGACATTCTTCTGATTAAGTACAGAGTGTGGCATAAATACTGTTTCAAAAGTAAAAGCTCCTTAAAGATTTATTATATCGGCATACAATTTTAACACAAAGTAGGTATTAATCTGCTAATTAACACCAGGAAATCTCATCCAATATGGTTTCTTTTAGCCTTCACCACGCGTCGAAGTCTTTCAAGAATGTCATTGATGACGACACGTACAGTTTCCATGGGTATTTTGTCCCATACTCTCTTCAATTTTACCTTCAGAGCTTTAATAATGTGGCACCGGAGTAGGACATGACTCACTCTCAAAACACTATAGTCAGGAGCGTTGATATCTGGTGATGAGGGAGGCCATTTGTTCTTGGTAATGAAGACAGGACAATTGTCTATGCAGCACTTCTGTGTTACACGAGCTGTATGGCTCGTCGCTCTGTCTTGTTGAAGTGACAAATGTCCATCTGCATAAGTGATATTGTTCCATGGCTAAATAGTAAAATATTTTGAAAAAATATAAGTTGTTGGGCGAATATCGAAACATAAACAACAATGTAATGGCCAAAAGTTTAGAAGTAGAATTCATTTGAACTTTTGTAACAGCATTTATGCCATACCCTGTATATTTTGTAAACGTAGCAGATACGTACACTATTTACATTATTAGGACTCATCTTTGTCGCCATATTTATTACAACGTTTCGGCCATTGTACGCTCCGGCCTTCTTCAGGTGGTTGGATTGTCGAACTAAACGGTTTATTTCGCTCACTGGGGTAGACTGTTCTAGTTCCATGTGAATTGTTTAGTGGATGCCAGTTATCAGTTATCTCCTGTTAATTTCCATCTCCAAGTTCTGCACTGCCTTAACAGGAGATAACTGATAACTGACATCCATTAAACATGGTACGTGGAACTAGAACAGTTTACCCCATTGAGCGAAATAAAGGGTTCGATTCGACATTCCAACCACTTGAAGAAGGCTGGAGCGTACAACGGCTGAAAGGCTGTAATAAATATGGCGACAAAGATGAGGACAATAGCCCGAATAATGTAAATATTGTACATAATACCTCATCTCTGAAATATAAACAGATACTGAAGGGCCGAAACGTTGTGATAAATATGGCGACAAAGATGAGGATAATAGTCCGAATAATGTAAATAGTGTACATAATACCTCATCTCAGAAATATAGACAGATACTGAAAGGCCGAAACGTTGTAATAAATATGGCGACAAAGATGAGGACAATAGTCCGAGTAATGTAAATAGTGTACATAATACCTCATCTCAGAAATATAGACAGATACTGAAAGGCCGAAACGTTGTAATAAATATGGCGACAAAGATGAGGACAATAGTCCGAATAATGTAAATAGTGTACATAATACCTCATCTCAGAAATATGTAGCAGATATGTATTCAACTTCTTTGAAGGTTTTATTTATCTTTCTTGTTTTGGTGGTAGAATATGCAAACGACGTGAACGTTGGCACAAAACAAAATACAATCAAAAGAAAGATAATAAAAGTTAAACATGACAATTTACTTGGGAGAGCTGTCTTCTTTTAAAATTTAGTTCAGATAGCTGTTATGTTTATTAGTACTACAATTTAATTCGGCCAACTATTATAGCTACTGCTAGTACTACTACGAGGTGTAAAGCAACATTATAGGTAGGATGAAAATCAAATAATATGAATAAATCTAAAATTACTTCAATCGGTTCTTTTTCTTTCATTTTCCGTTTGTTTTTTTTTTGTTTTTTTCATTCCTTCTTTCCTCCTATCTCATCTTTGACTTTTCCTCTATCACCCCCACCTCTCTCTCTAACTTTCTCTACTTCCTCTTTTCTTTCCTTCACTCCCTTTCATATGTTTTACACTTCTTTAATCTTTCTCGCTATGCCCAATGTTCGTCTCTTTTTTTTACGATTTTTTTTCTTCTCTCACTCTCTCACTCATTCTTCTATCACCCTTCTCTCTCTTTGTCAATATTTTCAATCTTTTCCCCCTTGTCTCTCTGTGATTCGTGTTTCGTTTTATTTCATATCTCATGACCACCCCCTATATTCTTCTCTATATTTTTTCACGCTTTCTTTCGCCTTTCCCTCTCGCCATTGACTATTTTATCACTTCCTTCACTCACAATCTCTTCTTTCTCTTTTTCAATCTTTTTTTACTTGTCGTCTCGCTGTTCGTTCTTTCTCGTCTTCTTCCACGTCACTTATTCGTTTCACACTCTTGTATTTCTTCACGCTTTTTCCTTTTCTCTCTCTCTCTTACCAATTACTCGTCTATCAAACTAACTCTCTCTCTCTAATTCCTTCTTTAATTTTTTTTCCTTCTTTCCCTTTTATTCTTTACTCGCATTCTTTCATCATTTATGCTCTCCCTCTTTCTATACTATATATGTTCACACATTCTTTCCTTCTTCCTCTATCACCGTTTATTCTTCTATAACTTTTCACTCTCTCTTTCTTCTTCCTGCTTTTTAGTTGTATTTTTTTTATTTTTTTCTCACTTTTATTCGTTTCTCATTTTCTTTCATCATTTCTTTCATTTTTCTCTATTTTTAATCTTTCTTTCGTTTAGATTTGACCTTTCTACTACCTTCCTCTCTATCAACAATTCTTTTTCACACTTTCTTCTTGTTTATCAATTTTTTTTTCTTGTCATTTTTTTCATCTTTTCTGCCATTTTCTCCATTTTATTACTTTTTCTTTCTTTCTTTTTTTCTTTCTTTCTTTCTTTCTTTCTTTCTTTCTTTCTTTCTTTTAGATTCTACTTTTACAGCCTTTGTCTCTATCTCTAGTTCTCTCTCACGCTTTCTTTTTGTTTTTCAATTTTTCCCTTGTCTCTCTTTTATTCATTTCTCATATTCTTTCATCTTTTCTTCCATTTTTCTCTGTTTATAAATCTTTCTTTCTTTCTTTCTTTCTTTCTTTCTTTCTTTCTTTCTTTTCTTTCTTTTCTGTTAATTTTTTTCTCCTACCCTTTTCTCTATCTGTAATTCCCTCCCACACTTTCGCTCGTTTTCCCGCTCATTCACGATTTATCCTTCCTTCATCGTCTAGTCTTCAATCTCTTTCCTCTTTATCTATTTTCTTTTCAGTATAAGACTCTTCGTACCAAACAGATTCAGGACGCATTTAAAGGCATAATATATGAATATTTATTTCTGACATTAAATATTTGGTGATAGTCGCAGTGTTTTTAAGGGACTCACTTGTTTAGATAGACGTGCGGCTTTACGTTGTTATTATACAACAATGGAGAGATATCTTTAATCAATAAACTCCATCTCCGTCAGCATAAATTTGTTTTTTCCTGTCTCCATCCGATCAATACCTTATTCATTTTGCTGACAATACATTTCCATTTAATAGTATTACTTGGTTAATAGAGTATTCTTCTTTCATTCTTTATATGCAGTGTAACTTCAGCATCTATCCGGTTATAGCTCTCCACAATATCCTTCCTCATCTTTTATTTCTATAAATAATTTTTGACTGTTTACCGTACATCTTTGTTCTCATTCTTTCATCCATTCATAAAAACTTTTAGGCTGCTCGCTGTTCACCCCAGCTTCGTTTGATTTTAAATGGTTTTTTTTTTAAGCATTTCACCCCAATCAAGGCCTGAGCGCCATTTGCACGCCCGGGGTTACAGAGAGTAGAGAGAGGCGTTTGAAGAAAGGATTTAGAGAAGGACGGAGATCAAGATCAACGCATCAGAAGATGCCGATTGACATTACACTTGAATATTTTAAGATTATCAGGGAAGCAAGTAAGAGGAAGGGAGTTCAACTGTCGGGAAGTGTGAGGGAAGAAGCTGTTGGTATAGAAGAGGCGGTTAAATTTAACTGTTTTGACAGTGAAAGGGTGAGACTGAGATCCCAACCTAGTAGCACGCTTAAATTCATGCATTTGGGGTACCAGTGAAAGTAGCTCGTCTGAGCAGTTGCCATGAAAATACTTGTAAAAAAGACAGAGGGAAGCCACATTACGTCTGTGGAAAAGTGGCTGTAGTCGAGATGCCAGGTCAGGACCTATCACATTGCATATCTCTTTGGATTTTGTTGAGAACGTCGAGATGAACAGCGGGATCACCAGACCATATATGGCAACAGTATTCTATGCATGGACGAAGGGTTGATTTGTAAATTTGAAGCATGGAATCAATCGAGAAAAGCCTTCTGATCCAACTTTCCTTACGATAGATGAAGCTATTGATTCAATGTAGTTGCACCACCTCAGGTCAGTGGAAAACCTGAGACCAAGAAGCGCTGCGAGACGCTCTCGTGAAGTTGAGCATCAGCCATGTTGATAGGAGGCAGGGAGGTTTCTCTATAGTGGGCAAATAAGAGCAGTTTAGTTTTGGAGACATTAAAGTTAACAAGCCATTTCCTGTCCCAGTCAACCACAGATTGGATGTCCTTTTCGAGACCAAGGGCCAGGTTGTCAGTAATGCCGGCCTTACTATTGAGACAGGAGTAAATGTTAGTGCCGTCTGCGTAGACGTCTACTTAAGAACTGATGATATCAGCAAAATCATTGATGAAGACCAGAAACAGTGCAAGAACCAGGACAGAGCATTGGCAAACATCAGTGCTCGTATGAAAAGAACTGGAGGAGAACCCGTTTAGTACGACCTTCATTTCACGGTTTGACAGGAATGATTGGAAAAAATTAAATAATCATCCTGTAATATCGTATCTCTGAAGCTTACGAAGAAAGCCGGCATGCTAAACCCTATTGTGTTGTAGAGGCTTGTATTTCACTAAGTCGGTCCTAAAAACAGGTTCGACGTACAAAACGTTAGGAACTTGAAATAATAGTTAATGACGCAGCAATCTAGTTGTGGTGGTTGATACTTTAATGTCCGACATCGACTGACTCATCAACTCACTTAGACCCCTCGCCACTGCTACTACTTATTATATGTGGGAGAGTCTATTGACAATAGAATAGGTATGTTCCGGTATAAAACCTATCAAACGCCTTAGAGATATATAGAGCGACAGCTCGAGTATCACCGTTATTATCAAAAGCTTGGTATACAAATTCAGTTATGGCACTTCAGCGTTAGACTGAGCAAAGCAGAAACCATATTTTTCGTCAGAGAGCAGATCATGGGATATAAGATGCTTAACCACTTCAGCATTGATTAAAGCCTCGAAGACTTTGCCGAAGAGTGGTAAGAAACTGATAAGATGCTAGTTAGATGAGTCAGAGTTAGCGAAGCAGGAGTTATATAATTTGGAGAGAATTGGTGTCAGCTCAGGTGCACAATCTATAGGACTACGGCTGTTATCCCGTTCCTACCACTTGCTTTATGAGCGTCTAATTTAGAGATAATGTCCAATACCATCGACGGTGCTATGCTCATCTCAATAGACCCTCAGCTCTAGTGAGGCGGGGGCGGAAATCAGGTGTGATTACTCCGGATCCGAGGATTGTTAAATTGTCTTGGCCCTCAGTTAGGTTATCAACGCAGAAAATGAGAGAGGCGAACCGAGATGAAATTCCGACCGATTTAGTTGCGCTCACTTTCACACATTTTACCATTGGGAAAAGGTATCCATCTTTTCGTCAATAATTTAAATCTAGTTGAAATCGCAAGGCAAACAGGGTTGTCTAGCCTTTATTGTTAAACAGTCTAGGAGAAGGAAGTGGGTTGGATGTTGGGCGGGTAATACGACTCCTTATAACATGTTTGCTACTCTAACCACTACAGCAGCACCTAGCGTGGGGAGGCTGAGACTTTATTCCACACACGGAATTTACAGATTCGAGATGAGGTTTATATCACATCATCTTAAAAATACACAATATTACAGTAAAAGACATTCCCCAAATCCAGGGATTGCTTATTTCACGGGTTTAGCCGTAGTCACCACAGTTTGCTATGAATATTTTAAAGCGTTCTTAAATGTAAAAAAAAATGAAAACCTAACGATATTTTATACTTCAGTTTATAAATATATGTTGCAAAATAAAATTCTTAACATTTGCCTTGATAAAGTTCATTAGTAGACGAAATGCGACGGTAAAGAAAACTTTTTTTTGTTTTTATTCATATTGTCTTTTGTACATATATATTTTATTTATATCGTATCATCTGAGTGCAGCCTCTCTGCCTTCCATCAGCAAGGCTGATGCTGACCCCCCCCCCAGGAGAATGAAATGTTGCGCCTTCTTCGTCTAACGTTCTCATTTGACATAAAGTAGAAAGGCTATATTGGATCCATTGCTAGATCAGCTGTAAGGAAGGTTAGTTAATTGTGGCTTCCTAGACGATTTTTATCTCCAGAATCTATCTAACATATCTATATATATCATTCGTTCAAACTTACATATGGTCCGGTGCTCCTGCTATCTATCTAGAGGTATTTGTAAAAGTCCAAAGAAGAATCAGCAATACTATTGATCTTGATCTGGCATCTCGGCTTCAGTAACTTTTCCAGCGCCATAAGGTCGCTTCCCTTTTCTTTTTCTATAAATAATTTCATGGTAATAATTCGGATGAACTCTTCGCTATGGTGCCTAGATAGTCCGAATTTAAGCACAGTACTAGACTGGCAACTAAGTCTCACCAATTTAGAGTTGAATTGGCTAGATGTAAACGTACATTCTATGCTGACAGTCTGTCTTATCGCGCTTTTTGCTTGTGGAACTCCTTTCCGGCTCCATGATTTCCGGTTTCATGCTTTCCGGCCAACTTTCATCTGCAAAAATTTAAATGCAATGTCAATTGCTATTTGCTGTTCTTCTGATTATTCTTCCCCCGTTCACGCTCCTTAGCAATGTTCCCCTTTCTAACTCTTCCACGCCCAATAACCCTATACGTGTCTGTGGCTTTATTGCCTTGCCTGGGGTGAACGCGATTAAAAAAATCTGAATTTTTACATACACCAACACACACATTATTATTTTATTTAATACGAAGGGCATAGAATTTACATTATGCCATTTTGTGAGTGATGCGTCGTGTCGACTCATTATCTAATGTCAGAAGGAAACATGTAAAGAAACTGGCCAAAATTTGGCGCTATGTTCCGTTGAATTTCAACCATCGTTGGTCAGTTTCAAGGAGAGAAGATGGAAAGACGAAAAAAATCGCTAACGTAGTGTTTATAGTGTTAACAGTTCGAAATTTGAAGTGAACACGTGTTCCCGCGCTATTTGACACCAGAAGAAACTCGGGTAAAAAAGAATCAACTCTCCTATCCTTTCAATCTTATAAAACATGATTAATCTAAGGATCAATGCATGAAAAAAAACACCAGATATTCTTATGCATTCTTTAACCAAAAGAAAAATCACTTGTACGCATGCAAGGAAAATATAACAAAAAAAAAGCTTAAGCGTAGTGCCTTCCCAGTTGTCTTCAATGTCACCTGACTCTTCTACAAACATGGCAGCTATACCAATGAGGTTTTTTCTTGTTGCCTCAACTGTGTGAATTTAAGCTTATTACTAGATTGACAACTAGGTCTTCCCGTTTGACTGTTGAAACAGTAAGATGCAACCGTCTCTCCTATTCTTACAGTTTATTTTCTCGTACTTCTGTACAAATTTCTTCAGTTTTCTTGCTTCTCTGCTAACGACTATCTTCAAAGATTGAAAAGCAAAGTTAATTGCCATCTTCTGTCTTCCTGAATCCTGACCTGTTTCTTTATTGTGCCCTAATTTCTCCTAAATAAAGTCTTCTCTTTCTCATTCACTCCCTGTATCCTTGTGATATTATTAATGCCAGATGCTGTAAACTTGGGTGTGCGGGTGGTGTTATGGATAATATATCGGAAGTGGAAATCGGAGAGCCGAGTTCTAATTCCAGTCAGGTTCGTTATATTCACTTACACGCAATCCATTGGGAAAGTTATGAATCTATCTATTTCTCCCCATCTATGGATTAATTAAGCAGGACATGTATCAGTAAATCATTATTATCTCCAAAAAATTCTTATAATCTAAAAATATTTTCTGGCTTCAAATAACCTGTAAAAAGTTGATAAGCCGTAAAAACAAATCAATCAATCAAACTCTATACTCCATTTATCTATTTACATCGCTGTGCCCCGTACAAGAGAACATATCGTATTCATTCCTTTAGTTTTGCTTTAGTAAGAAGAGCATTTCACTCGGACTGCTTCTTCCTGAGAACTGCTATTCTGTTGAGCAGACTCCCGACAGGATGTTTTCCAGATAACTACAATCTTAATTTCTTCAATTTAAGTGTTAACCGTTATCTCTCCTTTATAACTTCATAAACAGTAAATGTTATCACCTTTTCTTACACTTATAGCCCAACCTCATTCACTAAATCTTTACTTTGTACTGATCGAATATTAGTTGAGAGAAAAAGAATAGGATACTTGGCTCTCTGCAAGAGAATCCAATTTGATTGCTAAGTTCTTACCACTTATAACGGACGGAAGCTGGGACAGGCATCAGAGGTTGTTGATGGTGAGCAAGAAACACACCTGTAGGTGACCGTCCTTTAATTAATAGAAATCATTCATTAAAATACGAGAAATAACGATTAGGACGACATAAATACAATCACTAGCACTTTGCTTATAATCCAACAGGCACAAATATATGTGCTGTGGGTAAAATACGTTTTCGTTTTATTAAAATAAAAAAAAAGTACGCTTTTTATTATTCAGTAGTCAGTATTTATTAGAGCATAATATCTTACGCCCATATCAGGTTGAAAGACCGGTTCCGGTACGATCACCGAAGTTAAGCAACGTCGGGCATGGTCAGTACATGTATGGGTAACACTTTAGGAATTTCAACTGCTTTGATGGGCGGGGGATATAATGGATAACGGATCGTAATTGGAAATCGGAGAGCCGAGTTCGAATTTCAGTAGAATTCGTTACGTTCACTTACGCGTAAATAACATTGGGAAAGGTATGAATCTATCTCTTCTCCCAGCTATGGATTAAATAGCGGGAAAAGACTGGATCCTATAGCCTTGGTTTGAAACCAGTCTACCGCAGAATGTATCGACAGCCTCTTGCAGGAATTCAGACTGGGTCATATAGCCTTGATTGGCAACCAGTCTACTGCAGCTTACTGTTGGAATTCTTCTGCCTGGTCAATTATGAATCCAAAAGAGCGACATGATTACCCGAACGTGAATCACGCATGGCACTTAAGGAAGTGCATAAAAATTTATTTCGTTTGAGCTCTCTGGGGAGGAAGTGTGGGTTTGTAAACAGTGACTATTACGGCTTATAATGCAAAACTCTTCGGTAAATCGAATCGAGTTCTGTCAGTCACTGTGTTTATCTAAAAATAAGTACGCTTAAATTCAACCTCACCCCTGCCGTGCGCCAACGGCTTAGGGGTAGAATCCCCAACTGACGCCAATCCAGTCGGGCTTCGATCCTAGCTAGTGGCAACCGGACGTCTAACCACATTCATAAACTGTGATACAGCGAACCAGTCTGTCTGTGGGTGATAATATATATATATATATATAAATGTTAGAATATTCCTATTGGATTTTTAATATTTATATATATATATTAAAAATCCAATAGGAATGTTAGAACCATCATTTTGGACACATGCAATGATAGTCCTCTTTTTGTTTTCAGTTTTTATAATAACGTTACAGTCGTCATATCTTCAGACTATATTGAAAATATCTCGACTGGCTTTTGTTACACTACTTATATTATTCAGACTATTGTCCTCATCTTTGTTGCCATATTTCTCACAACGTTTCGGCCGTTGTACGCTCCGGCCTTCTTCAGGTGGTTGGAATGTCGAACTGAACCCTTTATTTCGCTTACCGGGGTAAACTGTTCTAGTTCCACGTGCCATGTCTAATGGATGTCAGTTATCAATTCCTCTCCAAGTTCTCCACTGCTTTAACCAGGTATTGAACTCACGCCTTTTGGGTCCTGTCACTGGATCTAACTAACACCTTTATCCACTGTGCCATTTTTCCTTGTTAATATTTGTTTTCTTTTTCTTTTACCTTTTTCCCCCACCCTTTCTTCTTTTCATATTTTGTCAACCGAATCTCCATGCAATCCATAGGTGACCGCTGCATTCAGTAATTTCAAAAGGAATGTGGAATAAATTAAAAAGAATTACTAGAAATAGTGATCTTAATCTGTTGGTCAGGTAGTGCAGAAATACAACATCTCTCTTGAAAACAATGAAATATGCCTGATTTGTACGCTTAACAGGCGCAAATGAGCGCGAAAGAACATGTCCGGTGTAAACAGAACAAGGAACGGGCGCTTTATTTAGTCACAATCTTAAAACGTTCAGAGACGGTTAACTCGAATGACAGCTTAAGTCAGAATCAACAGTTGAAACGGTGAAGTTGGGCGAATCACTCCGAATTAACATAACTTTGATCCATTTCCTCAAATGAGTTGCTTTCAAAAGATAAAACGAAACCAGTTTCGTCCAGGGCGGGCGAGTTGCGTCGGAAGTAAAAACGGAATAAAATAATAAAAAAATGAAAAACAAAAAATAGAAAAAACATACGTAGGCGCAGGTGTATACCTATATAAGTTTAAATCTCTTACATAGCATGTCGAAAACATCACAAATAATAAAAACAAAAAAAAAGCATTATTTAAAGTAAAACATGGCGTCGAAGACTTTTTTTTTTTTTTTAAAGCGAAGTACGTTTGTTGGATGTGCTTTTTGAAGTCTTTATTTAATTTTCCTACACGGAGCGGAAAGACACAAAGAAATATATAAATATGTGTCTATATCTGTGAGAGAGATTATTATGATTATTAGCATTATTTACATTATTCGGATTGTTATCCTCATCTTCATTGCCATATTCACAAAGTTTCGGCCGTTTTACGCTCCGGCCTTCTTCATAAAGGCGTTGGTTAAATTCAGTTACTAGACCGAAAGAGTTGTGTGTTCAATACCAGGCTTCAGCATTGGTGAACCAAAAAACTTGCAGAGTTAAACGGCTACATCCGTTTATGGTTCTCCACAACTTCCGGTTTTTGTAAGATTAACTATTTTAATAATAGTATGCATTCTTCTTTAGCTTGACTTTTACTGAATTTTCCGTAAACTATATGAAAGTCTTGGCATATAGACTATTTAAGAACATGGGTCTAGTTAATGTTTTAGTTTAGTAGCAACTTGAGGTGTTGGGCGAAACTATCTCAAGTGCATCCTATTCTATGTTCAATTTCCTTATCTCATATATTAAAATAAAATAATAAAAATGAAAAAAAAAAACGTAAGCGCAGGTGTATGCCTATATAAGTTTAAATCTCTTGCATTGTATGTTGAAAATATTTTTTATTTTTAAGAGCGAAGTACGTTTGTTAGATGTGCTTTTTGAAGTGTTTATTTAATTTTCCTACACGCAGCAGAAAGACACAAAGAAATATATCAATATATGTCTATATCTCTGCGATGAGGTTTTATGATTATCAACAGTATTTACATTATTCGGATTGTTATCCTCATCTTCATTTCTATATTCACAACGTTTCGGTCGTTGTACGCTGCTGCCTTCTTCAGGTAATTGGACGAAATAAAGTTCGAAATTCTAATCACCTGAAAAAAGGCCTGAGCATAGAACGGGTTGTGAATATGGCAATGAAGATGAGGATAACATTCCAAATAATGTAAATATATGAAGCATTTCACTTTTTTGTAAACCGCTGATTAGCTAATACGCATATATATATATATATATATATATATATATATATATATATATATATATATATATATATATATATGAAAATTTCTCAGAGTTAATTTGTAGAAAAGACAATATTTATAAATATAAATGACAATAGGAAAACTGTAATAGTTGCCGACGTGTTACCTAGTCAACATTGGACGAAACGCGTCGGCAACAAATTACAGTTTTCCTATTGTTATATATATATATATATATATATATATATATATATATATATATATATATATATATATATATAAGATAATCCTAAGGAGCCAGGCAAACCACTACTACAAGTTGAGCTATCGAGGTTTTTCCAAACGTGTACCACCATTTATATATATATATATATATATATATATATATATATATATATATATATATATATATATATATATATTTATATTTTGAAAAATAATATCGTATTTCTGGAGAGAGAATGAAAAAATCTGTTTCAGTATAGCAAAAGTTATATTTATTTGTCAAAAATATAGTTATCATTATTAGCAATAACAAAAGACGATGATAAAATGAATACTTTTATTTCTTATTGAAAGAGGCGGGTATTCAAAGCGAAAGAATTCTAATAATGACGAATTGATGCCTTCTCTTACTTTTTGCCACAAAGAAAGTGTTCCAGTGATCTGATTAAATGGATCTCTTAAGCTGCTAAATCGATTCATTTAAAAGGATGCAGTAAATTATTCCAACCTAACAATTTGATCTTTTAAATTTATTTTATTGAGTGTGAACGTTTCTTGTTAGTCTAAAAAATGCCACTTTTTCTATTGGCAGTAATGTCGCAGATTTGAAAACAGAATAAAATATTGGCAGTAATGTCGCAGATTTGAAAACAGAAAAAAAAGCGTTTTAAAATAACAAAAGTTAAATTTATTTATCAATAGCATAATCATTATTGGCAATCACAAAATCCCAAGATAAAACCAATTCTTTTATTCTCTGTTGAAAGAATCTGGGATTCTGGACGAAAGAATTGTCCTTATTTTAAAAGAATGCTCGATAAGATAGTATTCTAATGGTTTTATAAGATACGAAACAGGCTATTTGTGTTTCTTAAGGAAAATACTGTAAAATATCCGAATCCAACAATTTGAACACTTGTGATTATTTCACGATCCTCTATTCTTGCAATGTCATAATATTTCTTGCCCAAAATGTACAACCATGACACGAAATAATGGCAAACAGAGAAGAGGTGATCATTACTGTCCTATCGCTTGCTTATAGACACAATCAGCCCCCCCCCATTGGCTCGAATATTGTCCCCTTTAACAAAACACCTCAGTTACGGGAGACAGTCTTAAAGCAAGTACCATAATTCCGGATTTCCTTTTTATATTCCTAATTAATCCCATATGTAAAATTTTAAGTGACGAAAGAATGAAAAAAATCACAACATTTAAAAAAATGATACCCC
>CAHIKZ030004310.1:1865000-1915000 GCA_903632075.3 Acanthosepion pharaonis | reverse complement strand
TTCTTGAGGAAAATATTGAAATAGTCTCCTGTTACCTCCTCCATAGTTTTGAATTTTGAGTTTTCCTTCTCTTACTTAGACTTCTATCAGATGTTAGTTCGCTCAGTCTACCCAGCTATTTAACCTATAGATTGGGGGTGAACATAAGAATTTACATATTTCCCAAGGGCATTAGTGCAAAAGTGAATGGAAAAGGCCTGAATATGAACCCGCTCCAACAAATCCAATTCCATTTTTCTGGCTGATACCCCTTACATTGACCGAAAATCGTTACGTACCATTATTTGGTAGAATCGTTAATTTCTGCAGCTGACCGTAGCTATGTGAATGACACAACCACTTTCTACAGATATATGAATTCTAGGTCATAACGAACTCTGTGTATGTATGTATGCATCTATCTATCTATCTATCTATCTATCTATTCATTATCTATCTCTTGAGAAGATGTGTGACGTAACACACAAAGCCTAATCGGTGAAGCGATATTCTACTGATTAAGCCCTTATAATTACTTTCGTCGATGCCAAAATGACGTGGTTGCAACGCCCTTCTGCAACGTGACATATACAATAGGCCAAGCGTTTAGAGACCATCCACTAGATGTAATAATTATGAAGTTTCATACCTTCTTTGGTTCAATGAACTCTTACTATACCAGGAAGCTGAAACTATTTGACACATTACTGTATGATGTCCACATTTTTTGAGATGCTTACCTAAAATTTACAATCCACCAGCTCTAACATTACAATTATCCAGAAAGATAGATTAGGTAAAAAGATCTTTTTTCTTTGATATCCAGAGGCTTTCCCCAACTTTTGGCCAATACCTTATAGGCCGAAAAAAAATTTTTTTGCAGATTCTTGACAACGTGCATGCAACCTTGTAACCTATAGCTATATTTCAATAATTGACACCAGGCAAAAATAACTCTTTAATATAGATCCTATAAAACCGTCTCCGATTGTAAGCATTTAATTTCTGCTTAAGCGTCCATTTATTTGACGATGAAAACGTATCGTGAAGAACGAAGAGTATATGCTGGTTTCATCTAGCCGTAAATTTATCAGGCTTTTCTCTCTCTGAGACAAGAGAGCCTCGTCTACACAGCTATTTAGCCCATAGATGGGGGGTAGGGAGAAGAGACGTATTCAACCTCCTACGATATGCCAACTCTTTTTGGGTTATCTACAGTCGAATTTAATATGGGACACCTAATGAGGATTAAATCAATAATGGTTAACCAGTTTCGCTTCGCTAAAGTATTAGCCCTCCCCTCCCACCAAAGTGTCCAGAGAAACAAGGCTAGAAAGAGAAAACGAGCCACTATTACGATATGAAATTGTACGTGGCCCCAAATGAGGGCTAAAATCCCTAATTATAGTCAAGCAGGCTGACCTCGGTAAAACAATAGCCCCTATCAATTTGCAGAGAAAGATAGAGAGAGCGAGAGAGAGATGAACAAAGGATAGATAGATTGATAAATAGATATGAACAGAATATTGATAGATAGATAAAGAATAGAGAGAGAGAGAGAGAGAGAGAGAGAGAGAGAGAGAGAGAGAGAGAGAGAGATGAATAGCAATAAGAACAATGTGACCTAGGTAAAAGGAGCACAATGAAAAGAAAGTGCTTGACAATGCCGGGCCCGTAGTGCTCCAGTACCAAGGCATATATATATATATATATATATATATATATATATATTATGAAATGGACGAAGTCCGACAATCAATATATATATATATATATATATATATATATATATATATATATAGATAGATAGATAGATAAAGACATTTTTATGTTTATACATTCTTTTTATACATACAGATATTTAAGTAAATGCTCTGTTTATAATAAACAGTATTAAACAACATTTACTGGCCTGAAGGTCCGAGAAATTTTCACACAAAATATTCGTCCTCCAATAATACTGTTTATTATAAACAGAGCATTTACTTAAATATTTGTATCTATAAAAGAATGTATAAACATAAAATGTCTTAAAATAATTGTCGGACTTTGTCCATTTCATTATATATATATATATATATATATATATATATATATATATATGCCCCTGGTACTTTCATGTCTTAAATTAATTGTCGGACTTTGTTCATTTCAATATATATATATATATATATATATATATATATATATATATATATATATATATATAGATAGATAGATAGGTAGGTAGGTAGGTAGATATAGATAGATATATGTGTGTGTGTGTTTGTGTGTGTATGTTTATATGTATGTGTACAGTGTGCGATGGGTAAATTCTCGCCATTTTATATTTTGAATTTCGCGCATGCGCGTTGTTTGTATTTAATCTTGTCAACAGTACAGTATAGTAGGGTCAGTTGGGCACCGTCTGTGAGAAAAATTCACTCCACCAGAAATTAGGAAACGCTATGCTGTACTTCTTGACATACGCGCTGGAAGCTCCAATACGAACATTTCATCAATAAAAATTTTTTTTATTATAATCACTTATAAATAATAATAATAATAATAATAATAATAATAATAATAATAATAATATTATATATATATATATATATATATATATATATATATATATAGATAGATAGATAGATAGATCGATAGATAGATATAAGTATATATACATATATATATATATATGTGTGTGTGTGTCTGTGTGCGCGCGCACGCGCGTGTGTTTGTGTGTTGAGAAAGAAACAGAGAAATAGTGAACAAATCACTTGAATCGCTGGGCTTAGAATCCATGCACGAATGACCTTTTATTTAATAAGCCCCTGAAATTCGCTCCTTATTCTTGTACACGCAAAGAGAATTCTACTAAGACACAATCTTACACAATCACGCAATCAGACCCAATTTAATCACACAAGTAAATATATGAACTCTCGCAGATAGATATACATGCGATTAGACATGTACACAGAGCTAAGTATTTCTCTGATTTCATTTTTAAATCCATTGGTAACGATAAATAAACAACTTTTGTTTTGATAAGTTTCGCTGATCGAAAATCATTTTTTGCCTCATTAAAAAAAATTACTTCTCTGTCTGGATTGTTATTTGTTACCGATTCGTTTACAGGGCAGTAAACACTGGACAGTCTCTCCAAGCGGGTGAGGAGAAAACTAGAGGTACCAGAAATGTTCGACTAAACATTGATTCAACACGGGAACAGGTAATAAGATTGAAGAAACCTGGTCGTATATTATCTGCAGGGGATTCATCGATCACAGAACTTTCAATGCTGGTGGCTTTGTTTATATCATATTTGGTAGACCCTTGATTCTCATGTAAAGTCAGTTGTTTGTTTTACAAATTAATATTGTAAACATTTACAAATTCTTAATTATTTTAGAAAAAGCTTTTGATAATTCTTATATAAAAATTAGTTAAATTTCTCTCAGGTTTATTAGTTTTTAGGCAATATAACGTGTCTAAATTTTGTCTTTATACATATTTTTTCGTTTTTAGATTTATTGATTTTGTATGCTTTCCGTTTGGCATTATATATGCAATAACTGCAGGAGTGGTAGATTTAAAATATATACTTTTCGGCAGGTAGATACTCAAGTCTATCACTAGACTGCAGCCGTTGCAAATGAAGGTGATTACATTTTTGTTAAATAATATTTAAGTAAATTTGACATACCGTAATTTCCCATGTATAATACGCATATTTTCTAAAAAACAATAAGCAAAATGAAAGGTGCGTATTATGAACAGCTACAAATCTTAAAAAATTGCCGTAAAATAAAATACGAATTATCATAAAACTAAAATAATATTATTCTATGTTTAAAAACCATTTTTTAAAGATAAGAGTAGGAAACACTAGATGTAATGAAATTAGAAAGGTACAATTTATAGGGTTTGATCACCAAACAAGGGGTGCGTATTATGCATGAGTAGAAGCATTTTAACACACTTAAACAATTGCTGTTGTTCCCAGGTACACCCTGACCAAGGGTGGTAGTACCTTAACAGGTCCAAGCTATGAGAAAATAGTTAACCCTCAAACTGCGGTCAAAACACCATGGAAGTATAAAAATAGATTTCTATAGTAAAAATACCTGCAATTAATTATTGGAAACAAAAATATTGCCAGCAATACATTTTTGGAAAAAAAAATGCATATTCTATTCATATGAACCTATCCTAAAAATCTTGTTGACATTAAATATCCCATTGAAGTTAATATGCTGTAAAAAACAATAAACCAAACCAAAGCAAAATTAGGGTAAATGGTAAAATGTTAACAATGAAATTAGCTGTTTTTCATGAGAGAAATAGCCGGTATCCATTGATCAAATAGCGTTAATGACAATTGAAATTTATAAAATCATTGTCTTCAAAACAGTTTTTCAAGAAATTAGACTTGTCAAATTCCCCAACAGTTTTTTTTTAAATCAAGTTTCCCCCAAGCAAGGCGATAATGCCACTAAGACGCAAAGGGCTACTGAGATTGAAAGAGAATGAAATGACCTTAGAAGGAACCTGAAACCGAGGGAGTAAACAAAGGATAAATTTCTACTCAAGTTCTAAAGATCGGGAAGGAGTGTAAACCTGCCGCCTTTTCTAATATTGATAGGTAGATTCCTTCCAAACCTGTTGATCTTGGTAAGGTAGAAGGGTAAAAGCTTGGTTAGATAATGAGGTTTTCTATTTGTTATTAGTATTCCCCCTTTTTGTTGTTTTTGTTGTTGAAAGTATTCAAGTGATGTCGTTTTTGTTATTTGGTAAAGCTGTTTATTTCTAGTTAATAAACTAGAAATAAACAGCTTTATTGCCTGTAAAATCTAATGAAAGTTCGTCTTCTTTAAAAATAAAAGGATTCATTCGCTTGAAGCTATTTTTAATCCCTGATTTGAGAAAACGTTTTTTTTTTAGAGATGATAGTTTCGACATGCAATTCAAGACATCCATATAAAAGTCTAGATCTGATGAGGCTATTCAAGAACATCCTTGTCGCTTTTTGGTCAATATTCCGGGTTTTGTGCAATTGTGTCCTATTTCTATATCATCCTGTATTAAATGTGTTATAAACGATCCACATTCTGAGCTATTTGAAGTGCTAAGAATTTTTTTTTAACTAAATGTTCTTCCAATACAAGGTTCCTCAATGTGTTGATAGAAATGCTCTTATAAAATCTGTGTATGATTAAGTTACTGTGAACGAAATATGCATTCCAGAAAAGTTCTTTATCTGTTGGTTTAATAGAAAAATTAAGCCTGCCATTGTGCAGTCAATTAGGTTTAATAAACCACATACTCCTTATAAATAGAGAATGAATTCAGTAAAATATACAAATATAGAAAGGGTCATAAGACAAGCATGTCTTCTGACCAGCTTTATTCAAGCTTTATAGTGAGACGATCCCGAGAGAACTAGAAATTCTACGAAGATTTTTAGCTCAGTAACACAGCCTTAACAACGCAATATATGCAGGATGTTGTTCATGATGACGGTCGTCTTTGAGTATAGAATCCAGAGGTTAGCAGTGAATATTTCGAAGAAAGTAGAGAAGCGTTGTTCAGGTTAGCAGTGGATATTTTGGTAAAAGTAGCAGAGCGTAGTTCTTCCTTCTGTTTCTCTTCACCTGACAAGCTGGCACTGGACATTCGGATAGAGTAAACAAAATGGCCGCCTTTATAAAACGACGGATTGAATATTCTACGTCTTCTGATTGGTTAACCTTCTATTGGTGGATTATAAAGTGAGTCAAGTCATTTGGGCTAGCTCACTAGTTACATAATGCATCCAAAAATTGTAACACAGGATACACAGTGTTGATAGCATACACAAAAAGGAAACTACAAGGAAGAATGAAAGAGGGAAGAATGGACTATCTATTGTAAGAAGACAGCATGTATAGTTGTCAGCAAGAGGTACCATCCCAAGATAGGAACGAAAAATTGAAGATACCAAAATCAAGCATGTAAGAAAATTTAAATAGTAATCTTGGACTTTCGGACAAGAAAAAAACAAAAACAAAAACAAAAAAAAAACGAAAAAAAAATCATGAATATCAAAAGAACGTCTATATTCCTGAGATGAGGTATTATGTACATTATTTACATTATTCAGACTATTGTCTTCATCTTTGTCGCCATATTTATCACAACGTTTCGGCCGTTGTGCGCTCAGCCTTCTTCAGGTGGTTGGACACATGACATAGTGGATAAAGGCGTTGGTAAGATCCAGTGACAGGACCCAGAGAGTGTGAGTTCAATACCTGGTTAAGGTTTGTGGAGAACTTGGAGAGGGGAATTAACAGGAGATAACTGATAACTGACATCCATTACACATGGCACGTGGAACTAGAACATTCTTCTCCAGTGAGCGAAATAAAGGGTTCAGTTCGACATACCAACTACCTGAAGAAGGCCGGAGCGTACAACGGCGGAAACGTTGGGATAAATATGGTGGCAAAGATGAGGACAGTAGTCCGTATAATGTAAATAATGTATCAAAACGGATTTTCCCTTGACACCGCTATTATTTTAACTACCTTCACTCCACTACAATGTTTACTGTTTTAAAAAGCGATGATTAGAACTTTAATAAGACCTAAACGTATGAAAGGGAATTTAAACATTTTCTTTGTTCTTGAGAATTGACAACAAAAATCATAAATACTTTTTATATCGGAATTGTTTTAACAGTTGACGGAAAATATAACACCGAAATCGAAAGCACATTGGAATAAGGAAAGATGCTTTTCAAGAACCAAACAACGTATTAAAAAACAGGAAAAAGTTGCTGAACTGTCTTATAATATCTGTCCCCCTAAAATATAGTGAATGGATTTCCTCACCGATGACGAGGAGATTTGAGGCGAATAGTATTGATGCTTAGAATACCATGGACTGAACATGTATATAACAAGGTAGTTTTAAGAAAAATGGAAAAAGGGGACACTTATAATCAGAAAGAAAAGGTTTAGAATTTTTTAGGGTACATAATGAGGAAGGAAGGCTAGGAAAATTTGAAAGTCACAGGACCGAATGCAAGAAGGATAGAGGAGAACATCGAATAATCTGCCTAATGAGCTTTGTGTAAATTGATGGCAAAACAAAGACTGAGAAGAAGGACGGGGAAAAGACAAAGCTTATTAAGATAGGAAGTTGTGGAGAGCCATAATCTCCACTTATAGACGAGACATGACACAGATTAAGAAGAAAGAAGTGTAATGCTGTGCTCAGTGCGATATAAGGTTCACTGGATACCAAAAGGTCCCCAAGAGAGGAATTAGACACGTCTTTTCTGTAAGGGTTCCTATGGGAAAAATAAAAATGTGATTTTGCCACCTATTCTTATATTCTGCTTTGTCAGTGCCATCTAGTAGTCGTTTGGAGAATCTCTTTAACAGGCAAGTGGTGTAATTCCATAATATTTTCACACTTCAGTCAAAAGCCATAAAAGAAATTTAAATATTTTAGATATCCTAATAAAAAAACGGAGGGGAAATGATTAGCATTTACATTCACTGACAAAAAAAAAAAAAAATACGGATGTTCCCCACTTTCCGAAGGTTTGCCTACTACTTTTCTCTTTATTTAAGAAAGGTTTCCTCCTGCTGTCCGAAATGGCGTAAAGCGATGGTCGACTATTATTAATTTCTATGGATTTTTTTTTTTTTATTATACCTACATCTGCTCTAAATTAATTTTCTTCTACGTCTGCTTGCCTCGAAGGTTGGGGTTCGTTCTCTATTCGTGTAAGGGTGAAATTCTTGACTGATTCGGCCTTTTTTAAGTATAGGTAACAAAATATCTTGCAAACATTTTCGATAGTCACGTAAACTTTCAAAAATCACTTTTTCATTTGCTATAATTACAGTATTGTAAAATTGTATGAGAAATTATTTAATTTTTGTTTAAATCTGCTAATTTAAGGAATTGTTTTTTTATTGATCCATTTTTTACGGTTTATCAACTCTTTGCAGTTTATTTAAAGCCAGAAAATAATTTTTTTAGATTTTAAAATTATTTTTTTTAGATAATAATGATTTAGTGATAAAAGTCATACAAATTAACCCATAGTTGTGGTGAGAAGAGGTGAATTCACTTTTCGAACAAATCACCCATCAAGATACTGATCATGCTCGACGTTGCTTAACATCGATCAGTGTAATGAATGTCTGCGCGGAAATGAAATCGACGTGCCGTGTTCAAATTCTGGATTACTCTGATTCGTTCCTTTTCGAACAAATCATCTTGGAAAATGCATCGATCCGTCTCTTATTCCACGTCTGCGGATGTGGGTTAAATCGTAGAGTAGACTGGACATTTTAGCCTTAAAAGTAACCTAAGAGAAAAGAAAAAAGCCTGAATTCCAAACCTTGTGGAGAAGGCAACGTGAAACCATTCCGCTGGCTTTCCAAGATATTATGGCAATTCACAAATAAAAATAAACTAATCTCTAGAAAGCCATGATCCCAGACCTCCTGAAGGGATACGTCATTTTAAAAAAAAGACTAGAGTTTCTGAGGAAATGGATGACAGAAAAAGAACCACAAAAACAAAGAAAGCTGTGTAAACCTACGATCCAAGCAAGTCCTGAAGTGTCATAGCCTAAAGAAGAAGGTTAAAATTATTTTCCAATATAAATTAATGACAAGTAATTTTTAGCCATTTCTATTTTACTTTTAGATAGTGGGGAAACATATTTATAGAGAGGCAACTTGATAACTCGTAGATTTCTAAAGAGAAGCAAATCTATATCATTGTTCCAATAACAAGTCTTGAGAAAAGAACCCTTAACAATAAGTGTTAGTATACGAGAAACATTTCACACGTCATCGATGATCGCAAACGAAAGTGTACCAAAGGATTTCTGAAAGAAAAACCTCACCTCCCGTAGCATCGATTACTGCCAGCGATCAATAAAAATTACTGATAGAAAAAAAAAAGCATGGCAGCAGATAGACTTTCAGGCAATATCATATTTTGTTAAAATTTATCAATAAATTTAATCTCGTCAACTGCATATAAATAAATAAAATGTAAATTTCCGTTTTGTTCTTTGGAATTCAGACAAATAAATTAAATATTCTATGACATTCTCTACTTAATGTTGATAAAATTTCAATTTCATACGGATGAAAAATAAAAATATGTAAAATTCCTATTTTTTTTTAAATCTTTGTTCAATGCTATTTCTTATTGAGATTTATGCAAGTTAAATGTTGTCGGATGTTCTCCACTCCAGCTTGAAAAAGTAACAAAAGCACATAGGTCAAATATAGTAAAAAGGATGTTTACTATATAAGATCATTTATATTTATGTAAGCAAAATCATTTTTCCATTCTCGAGCGATAACAAAAAACAAAAAAAACAAAAAATAAAACAAAAAACAAAACAAAAACAGATAAATAAAGGCAAGCAATGAAATGTCCCGATTTACTAAATTTTTTCATCATTTCTTTATTGAGCAAAGTTAAATGATGAAGGATATTCTTCACTCCAGGAGAATAAAAAAAAAAGAAAGCAATGTATGGCCATAAATGATCATATAATTCGTATTTAGCATTTTTATTTTATACTTTATTATTATTGTGATTCGCATATGCGCGTTAAATGTTTTTGGTTGTTCTCCACTCCAAAGAGTTTTAAAATGCAGCCAAATACATGGAATTAAAATGCAATCAATTTTCGGTTTATTTTCTTTTTCATTGTTTTTTTTTTTATTGCGATTAATGTGAGAAAGTTAAATGTTGTCAAATATTTTTTCACACCATAGCGACAAGAAAAAAAATAACAAAAACAAAAACAAGCTATAAATGATAACAAATCAAGGGCAACAGATTTCCTACTTACCATCTTTGTTCATTCCCATTTGTAGACATTTTTTCAATCTGCAAGCTTGGCACTGATTCCGGTGAGCTTTGTCCACAGTACACAGACCTGTTCCCGCTTGGCATCTGCAACATATACATAGCATAAATGTCATCATTTGTTGATGCTGGTGAGTAATGAAAAGACGGTATAGAGGTCGATGTTTGGGGATGTGGAAACATTAATGAATGTTAGAAACAAACAAATTGTTTATATAATTTTAGCAAATGTTCTGTAACTCTAAATCACTGATTCTCAACTGGTGTGCCGTGTGGTTCTATTAATTGTGCCGCGAAATATTGTCAAAGAACACACACACACACACACACACACACACACACACACACACACACAAACACACACACACACACATATATATATATATATATATATATATATATATATTCATTGAATACGACAGACAAGGTGCTTTTATTTAGTTTTTTATTCAATTTCTTATGCGATCTAATAACTTTTTTTCTCTTCGGATGATAAATTATATAAAACTGTCCGAATGTTCTTTTCATCCGAGCGCTTTCGGCTATACATCTAGCCATTTTCAAGGATTAAATATTTTAACTGTTAAATAAGGAATAGTTTGTTGTATGTATGTTTTATAAAATGTTTTCATTTTTCAAAACACGGTCAAGATAGTGTGCCCATGTTCAAAGTTAATATTATTAAGTGTTGTTTTTTTTGTTTTTATTAATAAGTCTTCCATTATTTTTTACCTTCTTTTTTGCATGTAGATGATGCCATTATATTAGTATTGTCAAGAAGTATTGTTACGAATATTTTGTATTTTAACAGTTAAAATATAATTCATGAAAATGGCTAAATGTATAGCCGAAAGCGCTCGGATAAAAAGAACATTCGGACAGTTTTTATATAATTTATCATCTAAAAAGAAAAAAAAAATATTAGATCGTATGAGAAATTATATTAAAAAAAATAAATAAAAGCACCTTGGCTGTCGTATTCAATGAAATGTGTATGAAAGAAGGATTGCTGCCTAAATAAACACACACACACACACACACACACACACACACACACACACACACACACACATATATATATATATATATATATATATATATATATATATACAAGTATAGGATTGGTGTGTACGGAATAAATTCCAATAACCAACAATTACTTTTCTTAAAAGAATGCTCAATACAGAGTAAAGCAGATATAATTATTTATTTAAAATTATAACATAAATATGTTATAAAATCACTGCGTATAGTGATTTTATAACATATTTATGTTATAATTTTTAAATAAATACTATATATATATATATATATATATATATATATATATATATATATAGTCCTGAAAAAATTTACTTCAGTTGAGCACTCTGGGGAGTTTGAAAACAGTGACTATTACGGGTAATAATGCATGACTCTTCGGTAAATCGAATCGAGTTCTCTCAGTCACTGTGTGTTTATCTAAAATAAATACGCTTAAATTCACCTTCGTCCCTGCCGAGCGCCAACGGGGCAAAATCTCCGACTGACGTTAGTTCAGCTAGGTTTCGATCCTAGCTAAAGTCAACCGGACGTCTAGCGAGACTGATGAGTTGTAATACAGCGAAACAGTCTGTCTGTGGATGACTTTATATATATATATATATATATATATATATATATATATATATATATATATATGCGTATGTGGAATTAGTAATAGTAGAGTGTTAGTATCTGAATAAGAATTAAATTTTTTTCAAATAATTCTTTTCGCTATTATTCGATTATGTTCTTTTAAATTATTTGTTTTAATATTCATTTTTCAAGTATTTTTGCTTTTTTAAGGACTCAAAGTAAAACATTCATCGGCACCCATTTCTGATTTCAATACAAAAGAAATATCCAACATTCGCTAAAAGGTCTTTACCAGTTTTATGGCAATTTTCTACTTCTCAAACCTAAATAACAATAAAACTAAGAAAAGAGAAAAGACTTCGCCCAACTGAAAAAGTGATTAGGCTCAGCTTATTGCACATTCGACCAAATATTAAAGAAATTGCGGAAAAAAAAACCCCGACTAGGCACAGGTTTCATACTAAATAAGCTGCACAAATCTCTATCTATAAAAGACAGGATGCGTGTGTAACGAATGCACGGCCGCAATTTTCGACATGCTCAAAGTTAGTGGAAAGGCCAAGACCGACTTTACATTTCCCAACTCCCATCGATAGTGGAAATAATCGATTTTTTCATGCTTCGGCAGTTTTCATGTAGTTTGCGGCCATTTTCTACTGGCCAGAGTGAGAGCCTATAGCTGGCTGCCACGAATAGGCAGGAAGATTCTATTGGCCAGCGTGAGAGCCAACAACTGACTGACACGAATTTTAACTAGCATGCTTCCAAGTCCCTCAAAACCTCCAGTCACCCGATCAGAGGCCTTGCTACCAAATTCAGTTTATTGTCATACCCAGGACGGCATAAGGTGTTGATATGCCGTTAAACAAATAAACATTTTCCAAGGAATCCATTTCGTCTGATCACATGAATGGACTGCAGGATTTCTGTTTATTTCGCAGTACTCAGAAACATGTTTTATGAAATAGTCCCGGCGCCATTGCAATAAACAAGTTTCGACCCAGAAATCAATGCAATAAATTACTTCATTTTCACAGGCCACTGATCTTCGTTTATTGGCTGGATCGAGAAAGATTACACATCCAACTTCCCTCGTTAAAGCTGAGAGTTCCCGCCTTAGACGCAATGTTGGTGAAACAGCGACTGTAAAGTTAAACAAACAATGATGTTTCTTCTGTCAAACAAGAAGCAATTCATTTCGTCTGATCACACACACAAAAAAAATGCAAAAGTGTTTTAAAACTTAGTCTCTCGAACTCAGCGGACGACTGACTTCTGTTTACATCGACTGCTACGGCGAGTTGGTCGCCTTTATACGCGTTCATCGTTAAAGTAATTTGGACATATACTGACAGCATATCATATGATTACTTGCTTTACTCTCATTGCACCATGTTTAACATTGACGTGTGACATCGACCTGTAATCCGGCCAAACTGTTGAAAATATTACTGAAATAGATTTTCATTGAGTGAAACAATATATATTTTTCTATGTGGCATGTCCCTTTATGACGTAGGCGACCATGGCTCTCCACAACTCCCTGTCCTCTGTAGCCACTAGTAAATAACATTTTTGTTATTGCTATATCTCCTAATCCCTCTTCTGCCAACCATTTACGTAAGGTAGGTTAATCGATGTTTCTCCTGCTCATCTTCTCTTTAATAAGACTTGTCAGTGACAAATTTCCAAGCCCTCTTTCCTCACTATGCATCTTCGAAATTTCAACGGTTTCTGTCTGATGTTAAGTATAAGTGTCCATTTTGTTTGTTTTTCTCTAAAACTTTGTAGTTGCTAGCAATGGTATTATCAGCAGCCTTCTGTAGTACCTTATTTCGAGTGGCTTGTCTCTTCATCATCTGTGAAGAGATGGCCCAGCATCCAATACCATATATGAGGACCGATATTACATAACAGTTCAGTACTCTTTTCTTTGTTTCGACTGATTTTTTTCTGTTTTTTAATAATTTAAGAAACAAAAATGTTTTTTAAGAAACAGCAATCTCTTTTAAGAAACAAAATATTAATTCATAAACATAAATGTTTTTTGAGAAAAAAAAATGCCTCTTTATAAACAAAACTATTTTTTGAGAAACAAAAATGTCTTTTAAGAAACAAAAAAGTGCCCGATATCGAGAATAGAGCATTAATAAGATGAATGTGTGTAAAATTTTTCACTTAGCTGATTGATGTTACCTGCAGTATCCCGACTTCAGATATTCGTAGGTGGACCTCTCCGTCCACTCTTCAGAGGCTATCAGCAATTTACAGTTTATCTTTATTCACTTTTCTTGTTATGCATATTTGATACTGATAAAAAAATAAATGAAAAAGTATAAGCGGTAAATTGCTGATACCAACTGAAGAGTGGGCGGATAGGTCCGTCTACGAAACTCTGGAGTCTGGACGCTGGAGGTGACAACATTCAGCTAAGTGACAAATTTTACTCACATTAATCCTATATATATATATATATATATATATATATATATATATATATATATATATATATATAATAATATGATATAATAATAGTATTATTTGGTAATTTGTATGGATAATTCCAAAGAGAGCTAAATGTAAGAACAGAGCAAATAATAATGAACATGTAGGCGGGGATTTTAGAAACTGATAGTAATATCTTATTTCGCAAGACCGATTCCTCGGTCTCGTCTCATCAGACCAAACGGTTTCAACAATAAATGGATTCAAAAATCCATCCATGCACAGGTAAAAAACGAAATATTTAAACATAATCTGCTTTTAAATGAGGTTTTAATATAGGGGAAGGGAAAAAGAGAAAGCGAAAGGGGAGAAAGAGAAAGAGATATGTATATCTCCCCATTTCTCTTTCTCATAAAAACAGAGCATTATTCAAACAAATATTGTTAAATATAACAGACAACGAATCTCTATTATGTTTTATCATTTTATCATGAGCCTTTCCAAGTGTCGTATAATGGCTTTAGTTTCAAGATAAAATGAGGACAAAAACTGTTCAACATCTGGATATTTCTTATATTTGTCATCGATCTAAGCTTTCGGCTCACATGAGTCATCATCAGATGTGGTTATGTGGACATCACAACAGAGATGTTTACCGTCAAAGATGAAACCCTGTTATGTTTACATAGAAGTTTGCCATGCGACGATAACGGTCGCGGAATAGCAGACGTAGATCGTAAATTCGTAATCCGGTTCTATGACGTCGTACACGCCCATGTGAGAGAAAGAAATGTTATTAACAGAACCATGTAAAGATTATAAATTAAATGAATTCAGGAGCCATAGGTATTTATAGTGAATAAGGTACATTTAGTTTTTTATTCCCACTTTCCTGTCAACTTTGTGTTGAAATCTCGCATTATATACCCGGTGTATCTTTTGACACATGGTTTGTAGCAGATATTTTCAATGTTAAAATGTCGACTTCAACAACGCAATTTCCAGTGTTCTATTTTAATTCTCTCTGTATTTTTAAATTTACTTTTTCTATTTCTAGTTAACTTGGTTCTTTCTTCACAATTTGCGTTTGAATGAACCCCTGTCAGTTTTAGATTTCAATCAGCAGCAACCATTTGTCCATCAGGAAACGCGTCTTTCTTCTTTGCCCTATTTGATCCTCGTTTGCTCGCCACTCTCCAACTTCGATATCTCCCCATCAACAACCTCACAGGTTTCTTCTTCTCTCATCTTGCCCGACGACCGCCACACCCCCACACACCCCATCTTGTCTTTTCAAGACCTCCATTTTTCATTCAACTGCTGCCGTCGTCCATCTGTCCAACTTACGGACGATCCGTTTTTGCTTCTCGCGTTGTCTCGTTTCACTCTCGCTTCGTCTCAATCTCACTTTCACAAAATCCGCCATCTTTATTCGTTATTTCACTTTCTCTCAAATTATTTTTTTAGGCTTAACGATTTTCTTCATTAAATAACAAAATTTTTCAACGTTTTATACATTTGCTTGTTTGACATTATTTTCTTTCAAATTCTTTGTTTTCCAGTCTCTATTTCAAAACTTCTTGGTCAATCAGTGGGATTCTTTTTCTAAAATTCTTTTTAGTTATTTTCTCTTCTGTTCACGGCATTTCTTTCTATTTAATATCCCATCCCCAAATCGCATTAATTTCCATTTTCGACTTCGTTCCTAAACTTCCAATTTTGCTATCTCGTTTTGTCAGTAATTCATTCGTTTTTTTTTTTACTCTATCTTCAAAGCTTTTCCCTTTTGCTTAGTTTTTTTTCCGGTGTTTATCAAGCCGTACACCAAACAATTCCATTTTCTGTACCGCATCCTACCCAGTCCCCTTTACACGCCGCCATTTGCTATTTTGTTTGAAGCTCTTTTTCTCCTCCCCATCTTCTTTTTTCCTCACTCCTTACAATCCTTCATTTTATACCCAAAACTTTACTCTTCCAAATTTCGCTAATTTCCACTTTCCCATTCATTTCCATCTTTTTTTTTTTTTTGGTTTCTATTTTTCTTAACGATTCGATACGTTTTTGTATTGTTTTTTTGGTACTGCTCGTTATTTTATTCTTTAACCCATATACTTCTGATGTCAGCTTAAACTGACGCCATTTTTTTTTCATATTTGATGACTACCTTGCTTAAAGTTCGTATTTTCTTGATTTTAGATTGAGCCAGTGATTCTCAATCGCCGTAGAGCGGCACACTAGTGATCCTCTTAACGAAATATTGTCACGGCATACATACATATATATATATATATATATATATATATATATATATATATATATATATATATATATATATATATATATGTGGGTGGGAGTAGTAATGGTACAGCGTTAGTATTTAAATAAATGAAGACACATTAATAATAAATATTTTCCCTATTCTTCGATTATGTCATTTTAAATACTTTCTTTCAATATTCGTTTTTAAACAGTATTGTTATTTTCTTAATTTAACTTTTAAAAATTTTCATTTATATGAATAAAAGAATATTAATCTTTTTTCGTATAAACATTCTTTGTTTAATTCAGCATTTTTTACAAAGTTATATTGAATTATGAATTAATATTATCATTTGGGATTTTAATACGAAAGGCTCTATCAGTTTTATTGCAATTTTCTATTTTTTATTTATGTGAATTAGGCTTCTCAACCCTAAATAACATCAAAAATAAGAAGCTAGGAAGACTCCGTTCAACTGAAGAAGAAATGGGGGTCTGCTTATCGCGCATTCGACCAAACATTGAAGCGAAAAAACATCAAGGACAGGTTTCACGCTAAATAAGCTGCAGAAAAAGTTGAATAGAATCATTGAAATAAAGTAAGTTCATCTTAGTATGTTTATTTTTTTTAATTTATGGTTTTCATTTCATAATGTATCCTCATTAAATATTTTACTCAATGTGCCATGATATTGTCATTTGTTCCTTGGTGTGCCGTTGCTTAAAAAGACTAAGAAACATTGGATTAAACCCTGGAAATTTGCACGCATATTTCAGTGAAATTTTTACTTTCCAAAACTGCATGTTATAAATATAGTTTAGATATAAGAAAAGAAGAGGTCAATTTAAACTGATGCCAGGAGGATATCGCATAAAGTGACGCATTATGTTTTGCTATATATTGTAACGCTTGGTCTTGAATTGTTTTTTTTTTTTGTTACCACCACAAGGCAGGATGTAGGCCTTCGTGTTGACTGTGTGGCCGTTCTTTCTGTCCCTATTTTGTTACCATTTGGCAGAAAGTTCTTGATTTTTTAAATTCTTGATAAAATCTTGGAAACTTCAGTGAAGTTTTTCCATTTCAAAATTATAGTTTAGTATTATAGATTAGATAAATGGGGTGAGGAAACGTAAGTTTAGACTGACGCCAGAAGGATATCGATTGCACATACTTTCTACCCTGGTTCTCTTATTTTTCTCCTCTTTTTATCAACAGTCTGTCTTAATATGGCGTTGTAGTAACAGGATTATTTATGTAGGCAGAGAGAAAAAACGATAGAGGAGTAGGATTGATACTAGATCAAGAATTGAAGAAATGCGTTCTGGGATACTACCAACTATGCAAAGGAATTATGGTCGTCAAGCTGAAAGGAAAACCTTTCAACGTACCTATTATAATACTGTATGCACTGACAGCACAAAGTAAGTAAGATGAATCTTTCTACTCCATGCTAAACAAAGCCAAGGTACATTCTTTCTACCCCCATTTTCTCCTTTTCTTTTTATCAACAGCCTGGCAGTACAAGCAATGATGCTTTCATTTCTTAAAGTAATTTTCCGGCTCATTAACCAATACCTCACTGCAAGTACCCCAATTTATTGACTGAGTTGAAGTTAGTACGCCACCAGGTAACATATGTGGGTCGCCGTGTGAGAATCGACTCACTGCAGCGGTAACAGTTTTCTACCCTTCGAGTACGCTTCCCGCCGGCGGCAAACCTCCGTTTTTTTCTCTCCTCGCTTCGACCCTTGATGTAAATCGCGTCTCCAGCATGAGGGGTCATTGGCGACGTCTTCCCACCTCGCATGTCACTGTTGACCTCTTGCTGGAGGCCAGTTCCCCATAGAGAAGGATCTTCAGAATCCTCTCATCTGTAGACTGTTGCTTCCCGTGTTTTGCTGTCGTGGTGAGGCAACGGTGGAGTGTCCTCTCTAGGATTTAGGCCTGGGCAGTTTTAGGATTTAGGCCTGGGCAGTTTTAAGTAAGTATAGCTAAAGAGGGAACACGACAAAAAATCTCACTGGGAGTGGAGGATAAATTCCAAAAGCCAGGAATTTTTCTTACTGATTCTACTTCACTTTCTCTCTCTCTCTCTCTCCCTCCCATCTCCCTCTCATTCTCTTTCTTCCTCTAATCTCTTCTCTCTCTCCCATCTTTCTTTCTCTCACATCCTCTCTCCCTTCAAATTACTTCTCTCTCTCTCCCTCCATCCAATCTCCTTCTCTCTCTCACACATCTCCCTTTCTCTCTCCCATCTCCCTCTCTCTCCCTCCAATCTCCTCCTCTATCTTTCCCAGCTTCCTCCCTCCAATCTTGTTCTCTTTCTCCCTTTCTCATCCTCTTTTCCCTCTCTCTCTCTCTCTTCCTCTCCCTCCCTTTCATAGTTCTTCTCTTACAGCAAAAAAGAATCCCCTAGACTTTCGTCATTTTATTTTGGTGTTTACGACGTTTTAATCTTGACTCTTCTTGATATTAAGTACGACACAAGGTTAGAAGGAATGAGGCTCAAATCTAGGGCTGGTGGCGAACACTGAATGCATGATCTGGAATGCTGATTTTAATGGCAGGTTGTATCTACCAAGTGTGAGCAAATACCTCAGCGACGAAGTAATTTACTCTCCGACGAGTCGTCCTTCACCACACGACCACAGCTCTAAGGGATAAATAGTTTCATTGGACCGGGGATAAAATAAGGCCGTCAGGCGATGTTAAATATGGCCGAGTGGCAGGCGGGGGGTTGAATTCGAAGAAATATAGAGAAATAGCTTCTGACAGATAGACAGATTGATACAGATAAACAGCTAGCGAGATTTAAATGTGTTGATAGAAAGAGAAAGAGTTAAACACACAAAAGGACGTAGATAGATAGATAGATAGATAGATAGATAGATAGATAGATAGATAGATAATGGACAGACAGAAATAGATAGATAGATAGATAGATAGATAGATAGATAGATAGATAGATAGATAATGGACAGACAGAAATAGATAGATAGATAGATAGATAGATAGATAGATAGATAGATAGAAAAAGGGAGAGAATCTGATATAGAAATGAACAGATTGAGATAGATATGATGAAACTTAAAATTGAAGGGACAGATAGATAGATAGATAGATAGATAGATAGATAGATAGATAGATAGATAGATAGGAACAACCTTTCGCTTTATGTAAGAAGACCAATAGAAAGATAGTTTAATACATATACGCATAAATACCCACCCATATATATTTATATATGTGTGTGTGTGTGTGTGTGGAGAAAGAAAGAGATAGAAAGAAAGAAAAATGAACAGGTGGATATAGATTTTAAGAGGGATGGAGAGTAACAGATAAAAAGAGTAAGACATGTAAGAGGAGAAGGGGAGAGAACCATATTAATAGAGAATATGCATGCGCGTGTGTGTATGTGCGCGAGGGAGAGTATGTGTGAGAAAATGAGTATGTGCACGTGAGAGAGAAAGAGCGGGCGTGGTTGTGTGTGTGCATTTAGAAGAGCGTACTCGAGAGAGAAAAAGTGAAAAGGCGTAAGTCTGCTTGAGAGAGAGAGAGAGAGAGAGAGAGAGAGGGGGGAGAGAGAGGGAGAGAAAATTTGTGTCTATGTATTAGAATGTGTGCGAGTATAATATAAGACAGGCAGAATGACAGTGTGAAAGAGAGTGTTTGAAAGAGAGACAGACAGACAGAGAAAGAGAGAGTAAGGTGTGCACTGTCGACTCATTGCTGACCTCATTAACGGTTAACTCGACTGTCAGGCAAACGCCTGGAATTGTATCGTCTAATTCCATTCTGCTAGACAGATGATGGTGTTAGTGAACCGATAACCCCTCCACCCACTCGCGGATCACTCTCAGCTCTGACCCTGCACCGACCAGTGGGAACAGGGGCAGTGTTAAGAATGGGGGTATGTGCATTAGAAACACTTTCTCTTTACCTTCACCCCCGACTGCGACACACCGACCGATTACTTCACCCAGTCGCACACCCTACACCAACCCTATCGACACTGCCTATTTTTTTTTTTTTTTTACTTTTCCTTCCCGCCACATACGACTTTAACATTGTATGGACGCACCCACATTCTCTGGACGCACCCACACTCACTTATCACCGGAGCCGCCCGTGTCTTAAGCATCGTCTTCTTAATTTTCTCTGTTGCCTTATCCATCAGTAGCCAATCTCAGCGTCCGCCACAAGACATGATACAGACGACATTTTCTACCGTTGGTTCTTAAAATACTAAATTCTTTATTTCCTTCACTTTTCTTTCCGGAGATGAAGGAGTGTTTTTTGGGAGTTTTTTTTGTTTGTTTTGTTCTGAAAGTTTCATTATTCCTTTCTTCGATGAACAAATTGTTTTTGCTTTTAAAAAGAAATTATTTTTATTTGCTTAATTCTATCTCTCCTGTTATTTGCCGCCATCTTTCTTTCTTTCTTTTGCATATTGCCTGCTTTCATTAATTTTCACTTCCTTTCTTTCTTTCTCTGTCTTGTATATTGCTTACTATTTTTGTTTTTCTTTTTGTTTGTTTGTTTGTTTGTTTGTTTCTTTTTTTTTATTTCTTTATTATTTCGTTCTTTTTCTTGCATATTGCTTATTTTCATTGTTTTTCACTTTCTTTTTGATTTTTCTTTCTTTCTTTATTCCGTTCTTTTTGGGGGTTCTTGATAAGACCCAGAGACGGATATGCAATATAATTGGCCCCGATCTGGCATCTCGTCTGCAGTCACTCTCTCACAGACGTGTTGTTGCCTCCCTCTGTCTTTTTAACAAATACTTTCATGGTAATTGCTCCGATGAGCTGCTTTCGCTGGTTCCCAGACTTCGCGAATTCAAGCGTCCTACTAGGCTGGCATCCCGCTCTCACCCTTTCACTGTTGAAACTGTTAAATGTAGCCGCCTCTTCTACTCCAATAGCTTCATATCTCGCACCTCTCGCCTGTGGAACTCCCTTCCCTTTTCCTGTTCCCCTGATAGCTATAATCTCCAACTATTCAAATGTAATGTCAATCGACATCTCCAGTTGCCTTGATCTATCCACTATCCTTCTCCTCATCCTTTCCTCTATCACTCCTATCCGCTCTCGCTCCAAATGCTGTGTAATCCCTTGCGTGCTAGTGGCTTCCAGCCTTGCTTAGGGTGAAATGCTTATTAAAAAAAGAAGATATTGCGTACTTACATTGTTTATCACTTTCTTTTTCTTTCTTTCTTTCTTTCTTTCTTTTTCTTGCATATTGCATACTTTCATTGTTTTTCACTTTCTTTTTTCATCTTTCTTTCTTTCTTTCTTTCTTTCTTTCTTTCTTTCTTTCTTTCTTTCTCTTGCATATTGCATGATTTCATTGATTTTTTTTTCTTCTTTTTTGGTCCTCCTTGTACCACTTTGGTATGATTGATAGTCTAGCCGACCATTCATTGATATACTCATTTTTATCGTCAGTGGAAAACTTACTCTTGTAACCTTGTGACAGACGCAGTAAATAAGGTGAATAAATAAAGTTTCGGTGATCTCTTTCTCTATCTGTCTGTCTGATAAACATAAAAATCATTTGTCCTTCAGTGAACTAGCAATTATCATATATATATATATATATATATATATATATATATATATATATATATATCAAAGTATATAATTGGTATACACGGAATGAATTCCAATAACCAACAATTACTATTCTTAAAAGAGTGCTCAATACAAAGTAGTAGAATATATAATATTTTTATAAAAAATTTATAACATAAGTATGTTATAAAATGGTGTAAAAAAAAATAAATGGTTTAAACCATTTATTTTCTTTTCAACACCATCACTTGATAAGACACAGAGTGTGTTGAAACAAAATGGCTATTTTTGTAGTGATTTTATAACATACTTATGTTATAAATTTTTTTATAAAAATAATTATATATATATATATATATATATGAACGTATGTATGTGCGATTTTTACGTAAATATGTATGTGGTATATGTATGAAAAAAATAATTTGTTTACTATTACCTTCAAATCTTACTCCATCTTGATTTGGAACCTAAACTTTAATTAAGAAATATTGCCCATCTAAAAATGGCTATAAATTAAATTCATGAATTAGACTCTAACTGATAAAGATTTTACCTTAACTGTCATTCACAATATTAAAACATTACTATTAGTAAATTTTTATTTCTTTTATTACTGTTGTTTATTAATATAGTATTCAACTTATATTAAATCCCTAACTTATTTGTAGAGAAGTTGAATATTTAAATTGCTAACAAGCATTGAATTAATTTCTTTGTGGAGTTCTTTAAACATTTAAATTACTATCAAACGTTAAAATCTGTTTTTATCTAAATTGCTAAAGCTATACCACCCCACTTCTTCCTCCAAAAATCCTAACTACATCTCTTTTCTCTTTACTTCCCCTTTTTTTCTTTTTCTCTTTTTTCTCCTTTTCCTTTTCCAATATTATTTTCGTTGAGTTCCCCGATTAAATAGGTCAAGGTCTCATCCTTACCCCCGCTTTCCTCAATATTAAGTATTATAATAAAAAGAAATCTAAAAATCAATTTTAAAACCCTCCCTTCCCTCTCTAAACTCGACCATGTCCCTCACACCATTCCTCGCAACATTGTATGTCAACTTATATAAGCTTAATACTGCCCGTCAAAAGTGTAAATTTTAATTTCATTTTTCTTTTCGTTTCACTTTTTGAAAGTGATGTCTGAAGATCCAGGGAAAAATAAAATTCTCTGGTGAAATAAACTATTACAATGGAGCCTTAAAGTTGTCTGTTTTTTTTAAATTAATATATATATATATATATATATATATATATATATATATATATATATTATTGTTATATTTTAATTGATACATGTATTTTAGTTGACGCCCGACCTTTTAGTAGTAAGAATTAGATATGCATATTCATTACATCACTGTCGCATATATATATATATATATATATATATACACACACACACACACACACACACACACACACACACACACACACACACACACACACACACAAACACACACACACACATATATATATATATATAAGAAAAATAATCCTTTAGATAAGAATTTCACAACCGGGGCGCCTGGGCACTCTAATCCGCCGTGAAAGGCAGACGTGTGTGTCTCAAGTTAATAGAAGAGTAATTTAGGAATTATTTTTATATTTAAAAAAAAAAAAAAATCTTTATTTTTAAAAAAGCTAGGGACACCAGGCACATGCCTTCCATATCAAAGTCAAGTCTTTGGCATTTGATATTTTAAACTGGATGCTAAATTCCTTAGTCTTTACGAAGGAATGGATAATCTGCCCCTTTTGGCATCCTCAAGGGATTTAAATTATTCATTATCACCCTCTCCAAAAGAAAAAAAAAAAGCAGATTCTTCTCTTTAAAGGAAAAATGAATCACTTTAATATAGAAATTAATATCTTAAAAATAAATGCTTATTTCAGGAAACTACTTCGTTATTTTCCTATTTGAAAATTTTCATGACTAATTTTTCCTTATTAAAATTTAAAGTGCGTCCTAGGGTTTTACTTATTCTGCAAGTGCACCTTAAATTAATAAAAAAAAAACAGGAAAGGTTGAGAGGCTCAGTTAAAATACATAGTTTATTTCAGTTGAAAAGAACAGGGAACAGGCAAATTGTACAATCTGAACGCAGATAAATCTAGATTGTAACGAACGCAAATAAAAAGAATAGAAATGGTATAGATTATCGATCAGAAAACGAAAGTTATTTCGGTACTAAAGGGTCGTGATATGACACTTGGATCCCAGGTTAAAAAAAATAATGTCGTTCGTAGAAGCAAACGTACAACATAGGAGCCATATAGAGTCAAACACATTCTGCCAAATTACCGTAACCTCCAGAAAACCTGAATCACAAATCGGATACCTTAAAGCAGGGGTTCTTAATTGGGGGCATCCATACCCCTTGTGGGTATGGGAACCAAATGCTGGGGGTATGGGAGTCGATTTCAGGTTACTGGTAGTCTCCCCGCCCCGTGTTGTGTTGGACAATTTTTCATTTTTCTTTTCACAGTTTTTGTGCAAAATGTCGTCTGTCAAAAAAGAAAATAAATAAATGGAAGTGGAATGATTCATATGCAGGTTTTGGCTTCACCTGTGTGACAGAACTAGATGGAACAGAAAGAGCCCAGTGCATGCTGTTCAATTTGGTAATGAGCAATGGAAATTTGAAGCCATCAGGATTAAGGGAACATTTCAAAAGCAAACACAGTAGTCATGTTGGCACATCGATTGAGGCTTTTAAGTTGGGAAGAGTTCGCTATGATCAGAAAGCAACTCTTTCATCATATGGGTTTTTTGCACCAGGAAAACCTCTTCTGGAAGCCTCCTACAAAGTTTCATACATGATTGCCAGAGAAAAGAAACCCCACATAATAGGAGAGACCCTCGTGAAACCCTGTACGCTGGAGATGGCAAAAATTGTGTTGGGAGAGGAGGCCATGAAGCAACTAAGTCAGGTGTCCTTGTCCAACAACACTGTACGCCAGAAAGTACAATAAGTTCAAGCGATTGAAATATTTGGAAGACATACTGGCAAATAATAGGATTGGTGATAATTATTTCGACAGTCAAGTGAAGAGGGTATGGGACCACACTGGACAATCCATTGGGGGTCTGGAATCATCAAAAGGTTAAGAACACTTGCCTTAAATGATCTATTTGAAAATATCAATCCAAGTAAATTTCATTAAAGAAATTGGGATTTACACGAAAATATTAAAAAAAAAATCTGCTTACTTTCATGGTTTTGTAACCTATTTTGGAAGGAAAAATGATTTCCAGCAATAGATTTGACTCTCGACAAAATCCCTCTTTATAAAATATGTCAATGAAAACTGTCCTACAAAATGCTTCTTTACAAAGAAGACATACTCTTTTCATATGAACCTATCAGAAAAATCTTGTCAGCATTAAATAACCATTTGAAGTTGATAAGCCGTTAGACTAAATAAACCAATTCAAACGTAGAACATAGAGAATAATTGTAAACATTCTTTGTGGAGAAAAAATAGCTCAGAAGATCCCATGAACGGGCATATACACCTCTGTAGACCTGAATACAAATGACCAAACAGGACACGGCACATAAAGAAGTGATCATGGCTCTCCACTTCCTCCTATCCCTTGTAGCTGTAAATAACTTTCGTCCCTCTGCAACCTCCTCCAGAGCACGTTCTGTCATCCACTTGCTTAAGCCCTTCAGGTACGACATGCGTTGCTTTCCCTTGTCACTCTTTCCCTCTATTCGACCTGTGAGTATCAGATTCTCCAGACCCTCCTTTCTCATTACGTTTCCCGAAAATTTTATCTGCCTCTTCCTGATATTAATTATAAGCTTCCTCCTTATTTGCATTCTCTCCAAAAACCTCATCGTTGCTTACGCACTCGGTCCATGATATCCTCAGCATCCTTCTGTAGAACCACATCTCCGTTGCCTCGAGTCTCTTCTCCGTCTCTGAGGAGACCGTCCAACATACACTGCCGTAAAGCAAAACAGATGTCACGTAGAAGCTGAAAATTCTTATCTCTACTTACCTTCCTCCCTGAACTACTAAACTTTTTCTCAATTTCCCTTACACCACGCCCAATCTTTTGTTCCTATCTTCTGCGTTTTATTCTATTTTATTTTTATCTTTCACCCATTCAATTGTCTTTGCTTCATCATTTTCAATTCGGCCCCTTTGTCGATTCAATTATATCTTCTTCCTTTACATTCGGCCAATCACTTTCCTCGATGAGTCAATCATTTATTAATTGATTAGTCATTGAATCATTAAGTCACTGTTGCAGAGAAGAGTCGATCATTCAAAGTGTGTCTCACTCACCATCCAAACATCAACCCTTCTTTGCCGCGCGCTAACTTCATTCATTCAATCAATGCATCAATTATTTGATAATTTTGTTCATTTCATCTCGTTGTCTATTAGTTTTCATATATAATAGTGTAGATGTCACTTTGTTAGTGTCCCGGCTAACAATTCAGGGAATCATTAAGCTGAGATAACACGCTCAGTTAAACGGTAAGATATTGAGAATTAAGGAGGTTATAGGAGAGACACATATAGATTTGATCAGAGCGAAATAGATAGATAGATAGATAGATAGATAGATAGGTAGGTAGATAGATAGATAGATAGATAGATAGATAGATAGATAGGTAGGTAGGTGGGTAGATAGATAGATTTAAATACAGAAATAAAATAAGAGTGATCAAAAGAAAGGTAGATAGATGTGAAGAGACATAGACAAACAGATAATGAATATACTGAAATGGAGAGAGCGCGAGAGAGAAAGAGAGAGAGCCAGGAATAAATAGAGACGGAAATTAAATAAAAATATATATACTCGACTCTCCCGTCGAATTCGACGTATGAGGGTCAAGCAGATCAGTTCCTAGGAACGGACAGACCGATATTAGCACATGAAATCTGATTATAGTGGCGAAGGCATTGTGCAGAATAATCCATACTTTTTGAAAGCCCGGATACAGAGACCTGGTGCACTACGTGCCACAAGGTCCCCAAAAACCCTCCGCAGGTTTTGAATTTAGAGTTGTCCTTCTCCTAGACCAGTTGCCATGCAAGTCTATAGAACCCGGTCTGTCCTGCTACTTAAAATTCGTTGGAGGGACAAGAATAGGATTCATATCTTTCCCAACTGTATTAGTACGTAAGTGAATGTAATAGATTCGATTGGAATTCGAATTCGGCTCTCTGATTCCTCAATCCGAGCCACTATCCACTACTATGCCGTGTCTTCTCTTCTTATATATATATATATATATATATATATATATATATATATATATATATATATATATATCAGATAATCCTAAGGAGGCAGGTAAACCTACCTGCTTTCAACTAAACGGAACTTCAGGGAAGATTTCTTTGGACGTGGACCTTAAATACCTGACGATTTTTTGTCGCCTTGTTTTAATGTTCTTTTTCTTTCTTTTTTTATTTCCTGTTTTTCCTCGGATACCGATTTGTTCTACTGCAAGTTGAGCTATTCGAGGTTTTTCCGAACGAGTGCCACCATATATATATATATATATATATATATATATATATATATATATGTGTGTGTGTGTGTGTGTGTAATGCAAGATAGATAAATGTGTGTAAGCTGAAATATATAGATACTGACAGGTATATAACTACGAAAAAATAGCTCTCTAGATAGATACTTTTTTAGACTGACTTGATAGATAGATAGATAGATAGATAGATAGATAGATAGATAGATAGATAGATAGATATGAACACAATGGCATATATATATAGATAGATATGAACACATGGACATATATATATATATATATATATATATATATATATATATATATATATAGATAGATAGATAGATATGAACATATGTACATGTATCTGATAGATAGATAGATAGAAACACATCAGTTATATGTTGATCGGGGTAGACTAAAAAGAATTTCGGACTGAGCCCCCACTTTTTTTAATGTACACATGACAATGTTCTAGTGGATTAAAGTGTGTGTGCGTTAATAGTGTGCACTTGGATTTTGTGGAAACCTGGCGAATAATAACTGAACAGTACTAAATCGGAACTAGAAAGGATATCCCTGGACATGGGCAGTGAAATGAGAACCGTACACACCCAATTAAGGGTTCAATAAAGGGAGTTCAGTTCACAATTCACTGTAGGTTTCCCGGATCGACGCACACCTGATGAAGGCATAAAGGCATAATAGTCGAAACATTGTGCAAACAACTACAAAAATGAGAAAAAGAGTTCGCATGTAAATAATGTTAAACCCGGAATTTATGTTACGTTTTTATAAGTCTACCATTCGTCTTTGTTTCTTTAACATTGCTACCACATATGATCTGGGACTTTAGAGCTTTTTGATAAAATCCAAACAAGAATTTTCAATATTGTTGCTCCTGACCTGGCATCTTGACTTCCGTCATTTTTCGACCGCTGGAATATAATTTCTCTGTGCCTTTTCTATAAATACATTCATGCGAATTGTTCTGGTGACCTTTCCTCTATGGGACCTAGACAATATGAATTTAAGCGCATTACTAGATTGGCAGCTAGGTCTCATCAATTTATAATTGAAATGACGAGATGAAACTGTAAGTTCTATCGGACGTCTCACTTGTGGAACTCTCTTTAATCTTTGATCTTCAAAAGTTTTAATGCAACGCCAGTCAATAGCTTCTGTTTACTTAATTTTTGTTCTTTTATGATCCTCTCTCCCTAACAGTATTTTCTCATATTCTCTAACACCCACTAACCCCTTGCATCTTAGTGGCTTTATTGTCTTGCTTGAAGTGAAATGATAAAAAAATAATTCCAGATAAGAAGTTTAACCAACTTGACACCATTTGGTATCTGTCTATATTTCTGAGATGAGGTATTATGTATACTATTTACATTATTCGGACTATTGTCCTCATCTTTGTCGCCATATTTATTACAACGTTTCAGCCTTTCAGTATCTGTCTATATTTCTGAGATGAGGTATTATGTACACTATTTACATTGCTCAGACTATTGTCCTCATCTTTGTCGCCATATTTATTACAACGTTTCGGCCTTTCAGTATCTGTCTATATTTCTGAGATGAGGTATTATGTACACTATTTACATTATTCGGACTATTGTCCTCATCTTTGTCGCCATATTTATTACAACGTTTCGGCTGTTGTACGCTCCGGCCTTCTTCAGATGGTTGGAATATCGAACTGAACCCTTTATTTCGCTCACTGGGGTAGACTGTTCTAGTAACACGTTCCATGTTTAATGGATGTCAGTGCTCAAGGACACATGGCTTGAAGTGAAATGATAAAAAAAACAATTCCAGAAATTTAGACATCATTATTATAATTAGATGCCAACAAAAACGGTTTCTTTTCCTCCATGATGAAACAAAAGATCTTCTCATTATTTTATTGTTCAGATTCTAGTGAAGAGTAAACTTTAGCTTCCCATATCATCCTCCTGCCAGGCTATCTCTTTAAATGAGCCAGATCTGACCAGAAATGGAGTACTTCTACCATATCTGGTCTGGTGCTGACCAGTCCTTATTTGTCAGTCAATAGAGTTCAAAAGCTTCTCGGCGGCCTTGTGGGTGATTAATTATTTTCTACTCTACAACACCTTTTCCCAGAGACGAAATATCGCAACTCTCTAGCTAGTCTATCGCTATTTCTCTGGCGAATGTTCCTCCGAGCAGCATTCCTTATTTCAACAAGTTATGACCTTTGCAGCTAGGACCCAATATGCCACAGTGACTGGGGCGGATGTTTCCCAATTCCCTTCGTATTCCATTAGAAAGAATGAAGTTCCACTTTAACAGTTCCTTCCCAAGAACCACTATTTTGGGGAACAGACTCCCAAGTGGGTGCTTCCACGATCGCTACAATCTTAACCTTAAACTTCAAGTCCAGGGTTACCCGTTATCTATTCTAAATATCCTCATAAACTGCTCTTCTTAACTCCTTCAAGGCTCATACAACAACCTCATTCGGTAACCCTTTAAATTGAGCAACAATTAATAAGAAAAAAAAATAGCAGAGAAAATAAGTTTAGCCATTCTGGTTGATATGTTTATATCTGCTCCGAATATCTTTTTCTTCTATGCAGTGTATTTCTCTTTACAATTTCCTTTGTAGGTTTTAATAAATTTTGTCTTTTTGTTGTCTCTCCTAAACCCTGTTCTTCCAAATAGTTATAAACGCTCGTTAGGTAGGCTATGTACTGATTTTCTTTGTCTCTCTTGCTTCCATTAAGTTCTGTGAGTGTCAAATTTTCTAAACTCTCTTTCCTCATTATGTGCCACAGAAATTTGCATGTTGAGTTGTTCCTTTTCCTAACAACCATGCATTCTGTCTTCTTGCAATTGATCTTTAGTCCTTTCTTCTCGCTTTTCTTCATTACGTTTTCTATGATTTCCCGTGGTTTCCTTTCTGTGTCTGCTATCAACACTGGATCATTTCCATATCATACGTTGTGAAGAACCTAACCGTCAATAATTAATTCTGGCAGGACTTCTAATTCTGGTAATTCTGGTAGGATTTCTAATTCTGGTAGGATTTCTAATTCTGGTAATTCTGGCAGGACTTCTAATTCTGGTAATTCTGGTAGGATTTCTAATTCTGGTAATTCTGGTAGGATTTCTAATTCTGGTAATTCTGGTAGTACTTCTAATTCTGGTAATTCTGGTAGGATTTCTAATTCTGTTAATTCTGGTAGGATTTCTAATTCTGGTAATTCTGGTAGGATTTCTAATTCTGGTAATTCTGGTAGTACTTCTAATTCTGGTAATTCTGGTAGGATTTCTAATTCTGTTAATTCTGGTAGGATTTCTAATTCTGGTAATTCTCGTAGGATTTCTAATTCTGGTAATTCTCGTAGGATTTCTAATTCTCCCAGAATCGCCACACTGTATTTTGTTTATTTACTGAGATCTTTTTCTAACCGTAGGATTAAATAACTTTGTCTACGTTGGGATAATGACTCGCCACAATTTCCTGTCTTTTGTAGCTCTTAATAAATTTTGTATTTTTGTTATTCCTTCTAAACACATTTTTGCCATCCATTTACTCCTGCTGGCTAGGCAGGTTGTGCATTGTTTTCGTCTGTCATCATTGCCTTCAATCTGCCCTTGTGACTGCCCCAATTGTTTCAAATCCGCTTTCTTCATATTATATGCCCGAGAAATTTCAATTGTCTCTTTCCAATGTTAAGTATAAATATTCTTTTTTGTTTCATCGTTACTCACATGTTTGGTTCACGGTATTCTCAATATCCTTCTGTAGAACCACATTTCTGTTGCTTCAGGTCTCTTCTTCATCTGGGGTGGGGACATTGTCCAGTTCTTGGCTTTTGTAGTTCGGACAAAGACCACTGAAACCTATTCTTTGGTGAAATTCTCATAGTTTTTATGAAAATATCCGTAGAAATATTAAAATCAGAGTTTGAGACCAAATTAATCAACTCGATCTTTGGCGATGAGGATAGTGTTTGGGTTAGAGTCGCGGACAAGGGAATGCGGCGTATCGAGATCAATTCTCGCTCGTTGCTGCTTCCTTCTCTCTTGAACGGTGTCAATTTAAACGTCATCCACTAATGGGCTAAAAAAAACTGGGCTACTCCCCCATCATCCTTCCTTCCCATGATTTTTAGATAGCAATCAATTTAGGCGAAAGAAAATCTGCTTTTACGCCTGTATTGCATGTCGATTTCTAATTTCCTGGCTTGTGGCCATATCACGTTGAAACACCGGTTCCTGTACAATTAACGAAGTTAAGCAAATTCGAGCTTGGTCAGTACCTAGATGGGTGAACGCTTGGGAATACCAGGTGCTGTAAAATTTGATATGCATGTCGTGTGATGGATAATGGCTCGGAATTTTTAATCGGAGTGTCGAATTTCCGATTCCAGCTAGGTTTGTTATATTCCTTTAAGAGCAAATACCTTAGGAAAATATATGAATCCACCTCATCTCCCCTCAGCTATGGGTTGATTAGTAAAACTTTATTATCTAAAAACAAATGAGTACAAAATATTTAAATGCCAGCATTAAATAACCCATTGAGTTTGATATGCCGCTAAGCAAAACGAACCAACCTAACGGCTTTTTGGGGCTATGGGACTCGTGATAGGAGTAGTGATAACTCAGGCTTTAAGATTCCAGTATGTGTTGCCAGATGTTTGTCTCGAAAGGCTAAAGAAGAAGTGAAACGAACGAATTCCTTCCCGAAATGAAAAGAAAGAAAATTATGCAAAATATTGGGAAAGAAAAAGTGAACTTGATGCAAAGCAAAATCTGCTTTGGAAAAATTAATAACCCGAAGAAACAAGGGCTCCCCAACGTTCTCCAATTATCAGTAAAAAGGCAATGACGTAAAATTAGAACTCCCTCTGCTTGTCATATCATGAAAAATCAACTTTCTTCCTAGAAATGAAGGCATAATGCGTAATAATAGGTACCCCTACAGAAACGAGATACCTAAGGTTAAAAATCTTTCTTGAAACTTTTATTTTAGTTTTAATTTCAAGCTAATAGATTAAATTTAATATTTCCAATAAGCAAAATACTTTGTTCTATTCAAAACTAATTTAAACTGATTCGAAGGTATTTTCATTTTGAAATCACTAAAATCGCTGATTTTAGCTTCGTCATCACAATGTAATTCTCTTTATTAAAACATTAAAAAAAATAAATATACTTTTTGTGAAACTATATTTGAAGAATCTAACAGATTTAAAGTTTAATTAATTTAATTTGAAAGAAATATTACTTGCTTTAAAATTTCGCAGAAATGCATTTTTAACACGGGGTTAGCTGTTTATGTAAGGTGCTTACAGATTGACTGATTGACTGACAGAATATTTGTCTAATTTTGTTCTATGGTGGATATATCTGCAAAAATTAATTGAATAACGTGTGCAACTGTTTTAACGAATTTTCAACCACCCAGTAATCTTAAAAAATTAGGAAAATATTCTCCCTAATCTAATGTTTTTATTAAATGTTAGGTACTTTCAACTGTTAAGTTTGCTATGGTTATCTCTCTTATTTTCTAATAATGTCGTGTATGGACGTCTGTATTAACAAAAATCAGCAAATTTATACGCATAAAAATTATCTTTAAAATACTGGGGGTCGCTGAATTGTAATAAGCTTTTCCATTTATGATTAGTAAATATAGGTTTTACTTAATAACAATATCATCTAACCGATATAAATTAATACAGATTTTTAACAGATCTAAAACTTAATATAAAATTTAAAAAAAAAATGAAAACAATTCTTGTAAAAATTATTGTTGATCGAAATGTTTTCCTTAAATCAATAGTGTCCTTAATATATCTGATTCATAAAAGCAATTAAAAGCTTTTCTAATTAAATATCATAGTTTTATTACATTTTTTTTATAATCCAGAGTAGATTTTTCGTAACTGGATTCCTCTTTTACAAAAAGAAATTGATTTAAATTCTCCAAGAATTTCTGCTTTTAACTAATATAATCATTAAGTTTGTCAAAATTTAATTTCTCGAAATTTCATAAGAATAATAAGTGGTCTAACGGATTTAAAAATGATTTTCTAAAAGAAAAACATTTCTAAAATAACTCAATTCATTTATGAATCAATCCTGAATGCTTGATTAAAATCCGACAATTATTTGATTTTGTTAAGAACTTCCAATCAATGTGATTTCATCGCAAAATAGACGCTTAAATTTCCTGTACTATTCTTTGCCCCACCCCCTGACATAAAAAAAAATGTTTCGCCAAAATCTTGAACATTATAAAAAAACTTTAATAATGAAAAAATTCTTTAATTTTTCCTCTTAATAATAGCATAAATATTTTGACGGTAAGACTTTGTTTTTATTAAGTTTGAGGCATTTTTTTCTCCATGGTATGCTAATTTCTTATCGAATCAGTTGAGGTAATTAATAATTAATAAATAAATCAAGAATTAAAAACGAATAATTATTTTTAAAAATGCCTTTATCTTTTTTTTTCTTTTTTTTTAAATTGGTTTCTTTTATAAAAGCTAAAATTTACTCGATGTGAACTCTCACTTACTCACCTGTATATCAACTTCCGGCGAACGCTCCGTTTAAAGAAGCCACTGCAACCATTGCAGGCTAAGATGCCGTAGTGTTTACCACTGGAGGTGTCTCCACACACCACGCACACCAGACCAGGAGAATGACGTTTCAGCGGGCTGCTACTGCTGCTATTACTGCTGTGGCTAAGATGACCTCCCAGGGACGATGACAATGTGCTGGAGGGAGAGATGGACTGCGAGGCGCTGACAGTGGCCGCAGAGATAGGGGGTGGCGAACGGGCAGCCACCACTGTGATAGGAGAAACGCAGGGAGACGGCGGCGTGGCTGTAAACAAGCAAAGAAAGAAAGTGATTAATTAAAGGAAAAAGAGATAACAGCTGGAAGATTATATAACACCAAATTTCCATAAGAAATATCCTTTATTTACTTGCTTTAGGATATATATTTAAGCGTTGGCTGAAGTAATCCCCCCACCAGGTAAAACAAGTATATTTTTTGATTATTTGATAAAGTAATACAAAATGTAATCCCAAAAACTAGTACCCAACCACCAAAAAATTTTTTTTTTAATTTGGTTCTCTGTGCCGTGCCAGGAAGTTTTTCTCGTGTGAATCCAACCATCAAATCTATAAATCAACCATCCGTCCTTGCATGGAATATTGTTGTCATATATTGACTGGTGTTCCCGCTGTAAGTCTCTAGGTCCCCGACAAAATCCAGAGACGAATATGCAAGATGATAGGTCCTGATCTGGCATATCGTCTACAGTCGCTTTCTCACAGACGTGCCGTGGCTTCCCTCTGTCTCTTCTACAAGTATTTTCACGGCAACTTTTCCGACAAGCTACTTTTGCTGGTTTCCAATTTGCATGGATTTAAGTGAGCTCCTAGGCTGGCATCTCGGTCCCATCCTTTCACTGTCAAAACAGTTAAAATATAACCATCTCTTCTATTCAAACAGCCACTTCTCTTGCTTGCTTCCCCGATAACTATAATCATTAAATATTCAAGTCTAATGTCAATCGACATCTTCTGATACCATGACCTTGTTCCCCGTCCTTCTCTGTATCCTTTCCTCAAACATGCCTCTTTACTCTTGCTCTCAATCCTCTGTAACACCTTGCGTGCTAGTGGCACTCCCGCCTTGCTTGGAGTGAATTGCTTTAAAAAAAAAAAAAAAAAAAACTTCAACCAACGTTTTATCCCGAAGGACACATGGATAAAAGCGCTGATTGGAGCAATCCAAAAATAACTTGACTGAAAGAGTTGTGAGTTTAATACCTGGCCACAGGTGGAACAAAAAAAAATAAACAAAAAAAAAAAAACAAACGTGGAGAGTTACGTTACTGAAGGGAAATAACCTGGAACATCTGTAAAAGGCATGACACGTGGAACTAGAAAAATCTACTCCCGTGAATGAAATAAAGGATTCGGTTCGATATCACCTGAAGAAGGCCGGAGTGTAAAACGTTTGGAACATCGTTAATATGACAATAAAGCTGGCGATAACAGCCCGAACGATGTAGATAGTTACAATGACCCATTTCCGAAATATAGACAGATGAACATGATGCGCATGTGAAAAGATCCAAATCATTTCGGGATATTACGACAATTTGATTATTTTCAACAGCACGACAACTCTTCCTCACCTCCTGAAAATAGTTGGTCCTTTACGAGAGAAATGTTTATAATATCCATTGTAAATATGGACGACTACATAAAGAGGAAATTGGGTTTCTCCTTAAGACGCAGGGGGACCTAATGCAAAGGTGTGCACATTTTGCTATTGCACACCCTATTTAGAATCATCCATCGTTTCCGGGAAAAAAGTCCGGATAATTAACAAAAAATACTGATGTAAAGAGAGAAAATTGAAAGAAATTACAGGAATCAACTTTCCGACTAGTCAGTCCATATTACCATTGTTAACGTGGTGTTGATTTCTTTGTTCAACAGGTAAAGAAACAGCAAATACGCCCGGGTGTAATTTCGAATAATGATCTGTATTATATACGATGGTTGTTAATGGCATTTATTTTTTGGCTCGCGTTTCTTGGGATAAGTAGAAACAACTGTAATATTGTTCACCATTTACTACATGGCATTATGTTCTGTATTAAAATGTCTTATGGATGGTGCAACTGAAGAAAGCTGTAAAATGAACAGCAACACAAAGAATGGATTATTTTTTTATAAACACGTGAGACGGTTTCTGATGAGAAAAAAATTCCGGTACGACACAGTGAACCAACTTTCCAAGCAGTCGACCTAACAATAGATTCAATATAGTCGCCCCACGCCAGTGGAAAGCGTGAGTCCAAACAAGGCGGAAAGTGTTGTTTTCCTGAAGTTTAGCATCAACAATGCTGATGACAGGCAGAAGTTCCCTGTGGTGATTAAATGAAAGCGCTTTTAATTTTGAAGCGTTAAAATCTACGAGTCATTACCTGTTCCTGATTGGAGGACATTCGCCAGGTTCAACTTGTCGGATCTGTCGGACTTCTAGTAAATAGTTGTGTCATCTGCATGAATACTTACTACTGTAAGAATGTAATTCCTTTTTTTTCAAATGAGAATCTCTCTCTGCGTTCTATGAAGCCAAGAGATGAATAAACCTCTAACGTCTTCTATGCCACTCTAGAACGTGGGTGATCTTGGATCTACATAACCTTCGTAGCTCTTAGTAAGGTTTGCCTTTTCGCTATCCCTTCTAGAACTTCTTCATGCAGCCATTTACACAAGCACGTTCTTAGGTTATTCAATGCTTTTCCCTGTTCCTCTTGACTTTAATATATCCCGTGGGCATTAAATTCTCCAAAACCTGGACAGTTGAAATTTCTAGACTACTTAGTGACCTTTTCATTTCCATTTTCCCTAAAACTTCCTTGTTACTCACATGTTCAGTCCATGGTATTCCAGTGGTGTAGCTAGTGTTTTGCCCTCAAGATTACCGACCCTCCCAACAAGGAATATAATATTACAATGTACATTAACCCCAGGGAAAAAAGAAGTGACATTTGATATACGGTTTGCCTATAAGCAGGATTGTTCATAATCATTTTTGATTCTCATCCGTCGAAGTCCAATTGAAATGCACTGAAACGAAGTTGCATCTTTGTAGTGAGTAAAATTGTTTTGTCTATATAATAAAATTATAATATATATATATATATATATATATATATATATATATATATATATATACAGTCAATGACGAAACTATTCGTATATCAATCAATTTTTAATATTTTTGTCAATTTCTCAGAATTTAATGCCCGTATGATGCCAAGTTTTTCCCGTGTTTCTGGTAACGTCGTATTTATAACTCCTCACCGATAAATTATGAAAAAAGACTACAATTGTGTTTACTTATACATTAAAAAAATAAAACTGTAAAAAACGAAGACGTTACTTCATTTTTTTTCTAAATCTGGAAAACTTTAAAAACTTTTTACGATATTAAAAGAAAGATAACTTGTTTTTGTTTATATATCCTCTGTTTTATTTTAAAAGAAAAACAAAAATGAACACATTGTAATTTTAATTCATCTACATTTCTGAAATAAGGAATTATGTACACTATTTACATTCTTTGGGCTTTTGTTCTCATCTTTATCGTCATATTTATTACAATGTTTCGGCCGTTGTACGCTCCGACCTTCTTCAGGTGGTTGGAATGTCGAACTAAATTATTTATTTCGCTCACTGGCGTAGACTGTTCTAGTTCCACGTTTAATGGATGTCAGTTATCAGTTTTCTCCTATTAATTCCCCTCTTCAAGTTCTCCACTGCCTTAGCCGGGTATTGAACTCACACTTTTTGGGTCCTTTCACCGGATCTAACCAACGCCTTTATCCACTGTGCCATTTGTCAGAAATATAGACTGATAAAAAGCAATGTCGGTAAATGTAAAAGTGGAATGAATACGACAATCAATCGTATCAGTACCGAACGTCTTGATTTTTTTTTTTTTGTTGCATTTTTTAAGACGATATTATTCCTCTGTCGATTGTTAATGTAGTTAGTATTTGATTTCGTATAAATTCGTTCAACACCGAACTAGCCTCTAGGGCAGGAGGAATATGACTTGAATCAAACCACTACACCAATGTCGTGCTATTTTTTTTTCCATTTTGATTTTTGTTTTTACTTTTTCTGTTCTCTGGCTGTCGGAATGAATATGCAATGACGTCTGCTTTGATGTGGTATTTTATTGAAAAATAAAATTGGAAGAATCACCGAAGATCTATTTGATAGACGACATTATGGAGACGACAGCAAAATAACACGACAGAAATTGTTAGACGAGGAAAGAAGGAAATAAGGAAGAAAAGGCCCGCAGTATGAATGCATCTAAATATATATATATATATATATATAAATAAATCAAATTATATCCAAGCATTGGAAGGGGGTGCTGAAAAGCTGTCGGACCCACCCATTTCACAAAAACTGAAGAAATAATCAAACTTCAGAAGTTGATCTCTCCTTGATAGGACCGTGAACATTTCTTTCTTTCTTTCTTTCTTTCTTTCTTTCTTTCTTTCTTTCTATCGAGCTAGCTATCTAAATTTATTCTCTTTCTTTATCTATCTATCTATCTATCTATCTATCTATCTATCTATCTATCTATCTCATTCTATTCGTGTCCAATTTCCTTCCCTCAAATGTGAACAAACAATTGTCAAATATTTTTTATTAATTTCCTTCTTGATCAGGTCGAGAACATTTCTTTATACTTACACACGCGCGCACATACATTTATCATATATATATATATATATATATATATATATATATATATATATATATATATATATATATATATATATATATATCGGAAATGAATGTCGGATAAAATATAAAACTATTAACTACTTCAAAAAATTACTTATATAAATATATATATGTGAACGACGAAAGTGAAAGAGGGACATACGTATGAACACTGCAGTGTGAGTGTCAGTTTCAGTCTTCAATGCGATCGCCAGACCATGTCTTTCTTGATTTAGTTTAATCTCTGAAGTGTAAAACTGACAATCAACATAGGTTCACACATTCTACGGCTGTAACTGCTCCGATATTGAGCACTCTTCCCCTGTGTATGTATGTATGTATGTATGTATGTATGTATGCATGTATGTATGTATGCATGTATGTATGTATGCATGTGTGTGTGCGTGTGAATGTTCGTATGTATATATTTGACGTTATGTTATAGTTATGAGAACGTATGCAGATAGTGTAGACATGGATGGTGAAAATCTGTTTCATGCTTAAACACTTACCCATATATATATATATATATATATATATGTGTGTGTGTGTGTGTGTGTGTGTGTGTGTACATACTAGAGTCAATATAAAACGTTCTAGCTAAAGGACAAAGGTTTGAAGAGGTTTATCCATAATAATACAAGTTAATCAGTGTTCACGTGTCTCTGTTCACTCCTCTGTTATAATCACTCTAACAAAAAATGAATAATCTCACTTTTTATTAATTACCCAACTTTGGGGTAGAAACTCTTTCTCTCTCTTCCCCCCCGCTCTCTCTCTCTCTCTCTCTCTATCTATCTATCTATCTATCTATCTATCTATATATATATATATATATATATATATATATATATATGTGTGTGTGTGTGTGTGTGTGTGTGTGTGTGTTGTGTGTGTGTGGGGGTTATAAATATAACAGACAATGAATGTCTATTATGTCTCATCAAGAGCCGTTCTAAACTTCGTATGGTTGTTTTAATTTCAGGTAAATAATAAAGACAAAAATTGTCCAACATTTGGATATATTTTATTAAGTTGTTTTTTTATCTAAGCTTTCGACTCACATAAGCCATCTTCAGTGTGGTTATGAGGACATTTAAACAAATATATTCACCATCGAAAATGATTTCTGTTATACTGACATAGAAGTTTGCTATGCGACGATAACAGTCGTGGAGTAGCAGACACAAGTCGTAAGATGTGGTTCTATGACGTCATGCCACGCGTGAGGCCGAAATATTAACAACAGAACCGTGTGTCTAGAGGCAATGTAATGTGTTGTGACTAGTTTGAAATGTAATTTTATTGAGTGTGGGTTTTGTTTTATATATATATATATATATATATATATATATATATATATATATATATATATATATATATATATATATATATATATGTATATGTATATATATATATATATATATATATTCCAGTCTCTTTTTTTCTATCTCTTTATTTCTTTCTCTCACACTTTTTACTCTCTCTTTATCTCTTTCTCTCCCTCTCTCTCTTTCTCTATCTTAATTCCCATACAGATATATACATATAAGAAGAAACAGTCATTTACGCTTACACTTTTTGTTTAATGTAAAAAGATGTGATGAAAAGCCGTGGGCACGATCCACTTGCAAATATCTTCATTTCACTGACTCCACATATTGATTTTGGGAAGTGGGTCCCGATCAAGATATTTTCAGCAAGCATCTCGTACATTTGATTCAAACACCTGATCTAGAAAATAGAATCATTTTCCGTCGTTGTTTCAAGGAGACGAGAGCAAAAACAGAAAAGATAATCAAAAGGAAAAATAAGGCAGCGTTGATTTTCACATTGACATTCTTTTCGCGGTTTTTCATATGACCGCCTGATAATTTGCTGTCTAGCTGTTGCCCGCGGCAATGTGAGATTAAAAACCCTTTCAGATCAGCGTCCGAGGAGTGCAGTGAAAAAACCCCCAAAAAACTAAAAAAAACAACAAAAAACAACAACAAAAAAACAACAACAAAAAATAATAAAATATTTGTCCCATTGGGAAGAGTTACCATTGGAAGATAAACAAAGAAGTGATAGTATCAATAAATAGTAACAGATAGAAAAAAAAAAAAAAAGTGTGAGATAGGAATAAAGATAATGACAGAGTAATAGTTATATAGAGAAAAATATATATATATATATATATATATATATATATATATATATATATATATATATATATATATATATATATATATATATATATATATATATATATATATATATATATATTATGAAATGGACAAGTCCGATAATTAAGACATTTTTATGTTTTATAGATACAAATATTTAAGTAAATGCTCTGTTTAATAAACAGTATTAAACAACATTTACAGGATTGAATGTCCGAGAAATTCTCATAGAAAATATTCGTCCCTCGACAGGAATCGAACCTATATCCTATAAATGACGGTTCCGTATAGGATACGATTCCTGTCAGGGGACGAATATTTTCTATGAAAATTTTTCGGACATTCAGGCCGGTAAAGGTTGGATTTATATATATATATATATATATATATATATATATATATATATATATATATATATATATATATATATATATATATATATATATATATATATATATATATATATATATATCAGGGCGGAAACTTTATCTGATATCCATGAATTTAATTTCTACTTTACCGATCGCTTCATTTATAATGGCATTGATGACTAAATTCGACGCCAACGCGCATGTTCAGGACTAGAAGCTTCCAGTTTCACTAAAATATTCTCCCATCATCCATTCCCTATTGGCGTTTGGCTTTGCAAGTGTTGGTCGGAGGTGAAAGAAAAAGAAAGTGCCGATGGCGGGAAATTGTTTAAGGTGGACATTAACTTGCCAGGATGTGAGCCACACGCGCTTGACTTCATAACCTTCGTCTGCGGCACATATGAAATAAGACATGGAGAATTGAGTTAGGAAAATGAAAATGAAATTGACTGCCGCTGACTCGGTCATAATTTCGAGTGGCGCCTTCTGTAGCATGTCCGTCATGCGTAGTCCTCTTCATCCGCTGGTGAGATTTGTTGTAACCGCTTTCCACTTTTTCCACCGCTGGCGTCTTTTGGGTTGATCGCGCCTAGATGATTATATATATATATGTCGCCTCTAAGTGATGACTTCTATGTTCAATTTTATATTTACATACGCTCTATCTCTGATATTGAGCACTATGTTATAAAATCACTACAAAAATAGCCATTTTGTTTCAAAAGTGATGATGTTGAATGTCCATCAGTTGAATGTGCATCAGTTGTATTATATATATATATATATATATATATATATAAACGCTATTTTTACTGGATACCCATACTTGGGTCGACGCTCTTTTTTCAAACAGTATTTTAAATTCGGCCTGGATATTCGAGAAATCTTATTAAAGACAAATATGCCCCCCCCCCTTCCCGGCAGGATTCGAATCTAAAGAAAGTTTGTGCAAGTGCCTGGTCGGATTGAGTCAGTCCACTGTGAGTTAAAAAATGCATAACATCGTTTTTCAAAACTTAGAATATTTGAACAGTGTTTAGATGGAAATGAGGCCTAGTTTGGTCAGTCGTAAATGTATGTTGTTCCATTATGTAAAGGCAATAAAATAAAATCACATCTGAAATGATTGAAGACCCCTTCTAGCAAAATAAAAAAGTTAGGTAGGAATAAAAGTTCGCAAGGATTTTAAATGGGATTCCAGAGACAATATTTAGATTTGGATTGGTTTGTTTTACGGCTTATCAACATCAATGGGTTATTTAATGCCGACAAGATTTATACTGCTTGTAATATTTTTTCCAAAACATATTGCTGGAAATAATGTACTTCCTTCAAAAATGTATTGATGGTATTTTTTCCAAAACGTATTGCTGATAACAGATTTCTTTCAAAAATGCATTATTGGTACTAAAACCTATTTTAACACTTTCCTGGTGGGGGTTAACTATTTGCCCAAAGATAGGACCCTAATGGGTTCTCCCACCTCGGGTCGGGGTGGACATGGGAACATCAGCAATTAAGATGTGGTTCCACGTTCCTGAAAACTTCCTAAACAGAGGCCTTGCTGCCGGATGTAGTTTATCGTCATACAAAGGACTGCAACATTTAGATATTTGTAAATAGACTTATTCAGTCACATATATGCTATTTCCCATTAGAAAGAAATGGTTAAGAGTAACCCAGGAAGAATGAAAGTGGATTAATAGGTAAAATGGCATAAAAGAGAGAAAGAAAAAGAGAGAATGAAAGAAAATGGTTTCAAGGTAAGAAAGAGAGAAGGAAGAAAATTCATTAAAAGAAATTAATAAAGAAAATGACCAAAAAATAAGAGAGAAAGGAAAAGGGATTAAAACAAAGGGAATAGCAAAAAAAGAAAGAAGAAAAAAAAAGAATGAAAGAAAATGGATTAAGAAAAGAAAAAAGAAAGACATAAGAAAATGGTAAGATGGAGAAAAGAATAATAAAGATTAAAACAAAGAAAATGATATCCAAGAAGAAAAATGAAGAAAATGGCTCAAAAGTAAGAAAGTGAGAAGAAAGTAAATGAATAAAAAGAAAGTGAAAGAAAATAGCTTAAAAATGTAAGAAAGCGAAGAAAGAAAATGAATTAAAAGAAAGAATGAAGGAAAGAAAGAAAGAAAGAAAGAAAGAAAGAAAGAAACAGTCAAATAAAGAAAAACATGAGAAAAGTAAGGGAAAAAGAGAAAAAAACAAGACACAAAAAAGAAAGAAAGGAAGAATGTAAAAAAAAACTGAAACGGAAAAAATGGAAAGAAAGAAAGCAAAAAATCACATCAAAAAAGAAAAAAGTAAAAAGCTATGATAACACCATCAAAGATATTCGGTCAGATTGCAAATGTTATTCTTCAAAAGCAAAAACTCTTCAAAACAAAATTCGGCTGAATGTGATTCTTAGAGTCAATTTCTTTTTTGTGGTTTGCAAAACAAAAGGTCAAATATCTGGGCAAGAATTTCATTTGTTTATTTCTTTTATTTCTCGTAAATTACATAAGAAAACTCAATATAAAATTCATATGACTCTGCAGATATAATATGCATGTGCGCATAAAACTGTGATGATTCACATGAAAGTTGGCATTGTCGTGGCGATTTAAAAATCTAACGGAAGCCGTTGAGTTTGCTTTTATAGAAACTCATTGGAAAAGGCATGAATCCATGTCTTCCTCCCAGCTAGTGCTTAATATCAAGACTCTCTATCACTGGTCGGTAACCAGTCTAGAAGAAGGACAATTATGAATGAAAACTGGTTGAACGTGGGCTAGTAATTCTACCTTGTAAATACCAGAGCAACAACGCTTAGGTGAGTCCACAGGACATATACATCATCTATAATTACATACTTACGTTAACATATATATATGCATGCATACTCAGAGACTAAATACTCTTCCTCTATTTCAACAACAAAGAGCCAAATAGACACACACACATATATATGTGTGTGTGTAATTTAATTAAAAGATAATTTGCATTATTAGTTCATTTAAAACAGAAAACAATCAACTAAAACAAAAATTGCATAGAATCGGCTTTAATCGCCAGAGTATTCACGGTCAATTTGCAACCAAGTTCTTAAATTTAACTTTGCAAGCAATTCTTCGATTATGACAATGTGGGATATTTAATAACAAAAATGATAAAAATATTGAACAAAAAGAAAAAGAATTTAAATGAAATCGGATAAACTATTTATCTAAATACATTTTTAAAAAAAAAAATCAAATTTAAAATACTAGAACCCTCCACTCCTTCATGTACATGTGTAATCAGATCAACGTAAACATCAATTCGACGAGATCCTAAATGTCGAAATGAGGTGCACAAAAAATATATTGCCCTTTGTCATAGATTTTTACTACAAAAATGTGTCTCTGTGTTTTCAAAGGGGGGTATTTCTGAGTGTATTATAGTCAAATGTAAATAATGTATGATATATTATTTACTATAATAAATATTATTTACTGGAGGGTTGATATATATTTTTAAACCTTTACCAGGATATATATATATATATATATATATATATATATATATATATATATATATATATATATAAGTATAGGATTGGTGTATACGAAATAAATTCCAATAACCTTCAAATACTATTATTAAAAGAGTGCTCAATACAGAGTAGAGCAAATATAATAATTTATTCGAATATTATAACATAAAACTGTTATAATTATTTACCCGCTGCCCCAGCAGCAAGATGTGGCACAAGGCCGAGTTTAAATTATATGAATATATTAAATGTTGTTAATACTGATTATTATAACCAGAGCATTTACTTAAATATCTGTGCATATATAAATAACGTATAACAATAAAATATATTAAAATAGTTATCTGACTTAGTCCATTTCATAATATATGACATCATTTGTTTACGTTAAGATACACTTCTAGTAGATATGAACGTTCGAAGGAAATCATGAGAAATTTGTAATTTAATAGCAGTAACTCGACCTTGCTAATCAGACGCTTCCTTCCTAGCTAAATGTTAAACCACGTCAGGCTATATGGCGGTTCCGTGTAGGATACAGTTTCGATTCCTGTCGGAGGATGCGTATTTTCTATGAAATTTCTCAGGATGGTAAATGTTGTTAATACTGTTTATTATAAACAGAGCATTTACTCAAATATTTGTATATATAAAATAATGTACAAACAATATATATATTAAAATAATTATCGGACTTAGTCCATTTTTGTATATTATATATATATATATATATATATATATATATATATATATATATATATATATATATATATGTGAGAGTAAGTAAATAAATATCCGCACTTTCAGCACGTGCTATACCATTTAGCTACGAAGGAAGCAAACAAAATTTTATAATATGACGGCGCAGCAACGAAATTCCGAACTCATGTCACAATTTTCAGGCGTCCTGCGTAAGACCACATCCGACAGAAAGGCCTTTGATCAGGAGGTTTTGAAGAGCGTGGAACCTTTTCTTAATTGCTGGTGTTCCCAGGTTCACCCTGACACGCGGTGGTAGCACCTGTCAGGGTCCTAGCTATGGGCAAATAGTTAACTCCCCAAAAGTGGTCAAAACACAGTGAAAATATAAAAATACGTTTTAATACCAGCAATATTTTGGGGGGAAAATTTTTTACCATGAATATATTTTTGAAAAATAATATTACCAGCAATATATTTTTGAAAAAAATATTAACAGCAATATATTTTTGAAAAGAATATTACCAGCAATAAAAATCTTGTCGGCATTAAATAACCCATTGAGGTTGATATGCAGTAAAACAAAACAAACCAAACCAAAACAAACAATTTTCAGCACAATTTTTATTTCTAATCAGAATACTTTTGATAATTTCAAGCCTTAAGCTAAGTAAATAATTGCTGCAGAAGGCAAGATACAGCGAAATTAGGTTAGAAAGACAGTTTTGCATCAGTGTTCACAATTCAGAAACACTCGCATGAAAATCAACCTTCGAAATAGTAGCTTCTTATACGCTCAAACACCGATCTCCGACGCAGGAAACTACTAAACTATTTTGTACACGTCTTCGTCTGACAAATACTCGACGGGCGTATAACTGGACTTCAAAGAGTAAATTTTCTTTTATCGTTGCACTTAGGAAACAGTGTGTCACTCAGAGTCGACTCTTTTTTGTTTTTCAAGGTGTTTTCAAACAGTGACCGTCGTGTCGATTACTGGAATAGTTTTATTTATTTATTATTATTATTCCGGTTTCATTGACACGTTTATTTTGGAATTTGTTCAAGAAGGGCGGGTCTCTTTGGAAGCACCGAACTGACTCCGAAAAAGTGGGTTGACAGATTTAAATATTCCAGCATTAGCATAACTGTAAGGGCGTCTGTAGGAAAAAACAAAGTCTATGTTGCAAGCAAATACATAAACCCGAAATGAGGCAGTGATGTCGAAATGATGTCGCTTATGAAAGCATGCATGTTCTTTTCGACGTCAAGTTCGTTATTATCTGGGGATTCCACGACAGAAACATTCTACCAATTTCTCAAATGAAGCATTTCTGTTATTTGTCAAATTTAAGTTTGATCTCCTTGTCTTTGTGGCGAAAGAGGACCAAAGAATTCTAACCTACACGTGGCGAAGAGGTCACGATGTCTCGCCTGCCCGATCGGAGCCGCCATTTGCAATTTAGATAAAGCGCATGCGTGGTTCTAGGGCTTTTAAAACTATCGCTAATTTGCTTGTCTGATCCAAAACCTGAATAACCCCGATTTGAAATTCGCATTTTGGGCTCAACCTTTTGCTAACAACCATACATTCTTTCTTCTTGCAGTTGATGGTTAGTCCTTTCTTCTCGCTCTCCTTCAATACCTACTGTAGGAGTTTTTGCAGTTTTCTTTCTGTGCTTGCTATCAACACTGTCATTTATATATTTTATATTGTTATGATTTTGGCCGTAAATAATGAATCCTGGTAGGACTAGTAGTTCTCTCGGAATCTCCTCACTGTAAAGGTTAAATAAGTCTGGTGAGAAGACACATTCACGTATTACTGGCATTAAAAAAAAAACTATTCATGAATAAAAAACATAATCTTAAGCCCATTCAATAAAGGAGGGAGAAAACTTATAATGGATCCCAACGACTACATTAAAAAATTAGAATCCCTCACACGACAAGACTTACATAAGACCAAGGAATAAGCGATCAATATAGACACACAAAAATGCAACAAAACAAGGAAGAAATTATTAAAAAATAAAAACAAATCCTGGACTAGATTTATAGAAGACCACTCTACTATAAATACACTATACGGCTCCCCCAAAACATATTAACTCAACATAAACACTATGAAATTATAAATTCTTAAGTAAAAATACCAGCAATACTTTTATATAAAATAATTATCAACGATACATATTTATTGTAGAACAGCAAACAATACATTTTTAAAGCAGAAGTACCAATAATAAATATTATAGCAAAATGACCAACAATATATTTTATTTGTAGTTGGAGCATTTCAGCATTAAATAACCCATAGAGGTGTTGATATGCCGCTAAACAAAATCAACCAAACTGAACACAACATATACATCAAACACATTGTGTAGCAGAATCAATAGTGAACCCTACAAATTAGCTAAATTTATTGTTAAAATTCTAACTCAGTTCTGAGTCACCATCAACCCCAAACACATTAAACATTATGGTGACTTAATCCAGAACATATGTAACATAAAGATGGAAGGCAAGTTTATAACTAACTTAGATATCAAATCACTATACACAAATATACCCATTACAAAATGCCATTACAAAATGCCTTAATATATTGAGAAATCACCTAAAAATACAGAGAGAAGCTTTCTCCACTTGTCCATAAATTATAAAATTATTAAATTAATTACTAACTACTGTTTCTTTTCTTTCAATAAAAATTTCTATAAGTAAGAATTCGTGGTGCCATGCTAGTCTTTCTTTAGAATTTTTAGAGTCCTGTCCATTTAAACCAATCATACCTAACAATTCCACTTATCTATGATACATAAACAACGTTCTTTTATATCCTCATAATATAAATCTATTTGACGTAATAAAGAAAATTAATAAGGTTGAACCTACCATCGAATTTGAACCTATCATCAGGAATTTGATATAAACAAATCTTTACTTTTCCTCAGAATCTTATTAATACGTAACGATAATAGATAAGATTTTAGAGTTTACCGTAAAGTCAGTAATAAAAACGATTTAATTAATTTCTATTCCGACCACAATCAAAACATAAATTCCGGATTAATCATAGGATTCTGCCTCAGAGCTCCTAGAATACTGAGGTAAAGAAGAGAAATACATGGAGAAAATATTTAAATTTCTTCAATACTCACATCATTTCATCTTCAGCGTTAGAAAATGAGCTGAATAAATCCATAAATTCAAAAACCTTGACACTCCAATAACACTTCTAACAGCAACAACATAAAAGTCCTAATCCTAAGTAAATTAGTTTATCTCAAATACTAGGATCTTGACCATAAATTTTTAAATATAAATTTATTTTTGTAAATAAAAACATAAATCTAAAAAAAATAATGTTTAATAATTTTGTTGTCAGTTCTCGAGATAAAAGAGAATATATAATTCATAAGTTTGGTTTTTATTAAAATTCTAAAAATAGTTTTTTAAATAAATAAAAAATGCTGACAGAATAGAAAGTCATAGCAGTGTCAAGAGAAAAACAGTCCTTTTCACACAGCATTTTATTGTGGATCCGTCTATTAAAGATTACCAAGTAGCCAATAATAATATGATAATCATGTCAATAATGAAAGATAATCTTCCGAATAATAATATGATAATCTGGTCAGTAATAATTAATTATTATTTATTTCCTTTGATTTCTGTTGTATACTTATTTCTTTCTGGATCCCAAATAGTGATTATGGCGTCATAACATTTTCCACTAAGGATTTTTGAGATAAAAAAACTAAAAAAACTAATATCACACACATTTTACATTATTATTATTATTATTATTATTATTCAGACAAATATTAGAATATCATATTTGATAAAATTGTGACAAATGCATGAAAAACAGAATTGATATAAACTCAGGCAAAACGAAACATGAATGAAATTTCATTGTACCGTCCTTATATATATATATATATATATATATATATATATATATGTATGTATGTATTTATTTACACGCTCTATCTCTGATACTGAATACTTTATCTCGTAAATAAAGCACACCTTCAGAGTTATTTCTTCATATATATATATATATATATATATATATATATATATATATATATATATATATATATTGATGTGGGGCCAAAGTCAGGACCACAGAAGGAAAACACGGATTAGATGCAAGAAAGATATATTAACAACAGGTTACAGAGATAGTGTAAGCGGAGCTTACTATATGTTAGTGTCCAATACTGGTAGTGTGAGTGTGTATGCGTGTGTGTGTTTGTGTGTGTACGTGTATTTGTGTGTGTGCACGTGCGTTTGAATTTCTTAGTGCTGTTACAGAAATTCACAACTATTAATGATATAAATTTTTTGGCTTAGAAATTCACGCCTGAAGATAATCTTGGATGAGATTGAAACCACTTGAGACAATAAAAGAAATAACCCAAACTACGGCGTCTATCTTAATCAGTTTTGTAACAGCACTAAGATATTAATCCGTGAATTTGAGTGGATTAACATTAAATAAAAAGATAGATAATATGACTAGATTATTCAAACAAACATGCTTGAATGAATATGTGCTGTCTATATATATATATATATATATATATATATTACTTAAAATATTGCTCTCATTTCCCAAAAAAATTATACGTCAGTATAAGAATA
>CAHIKZ030004310.1:1822500-1862500 GCA_903632075.3 Acanthosepion pharaonis | reverse complement strand
TATATATTCCAAAAAACACAATTATACTATAAGGTTTTAAAAATTCTTGAAGCTATATACATAAAACAGTTGAAACCTAACCTAAACAAAATCAACTATGAAATCTCCACAAATATCCTTAAATAATTGGTAACAGAAGCCATTGGTTTATACCAATGGCTTCCCATACTTAATACTTCTCGAATTCACTCTCGCGTGGTAATGTGTGACGTCACAAGCTGCGGTGCGATTGTCGCTTCCAGCGTTTATCGTTGCTTGGAAATCATCCATGTAAACAAAAACAGACTATCATCACATTCTTGTCCGTGTATTGCTTAATATATTGTACAGTAATTGTCATCTTTGATAATGGCTTATGTAAGCCGAAAGCTTAGATTGGATTAAAAAGTATGTATCAATATTGCGATTTTCTTTCTTCGTTTAATGATAATGCCATTGAACTTATCAGACGTTATGAAAAGAATTTACATAAAATAAATAGACAACACTTGTCTATATTATTTAATGAAACGTATGAATATATATATATATATATATATATATATGTGTGTGTGTGTGTGTGTGTGTGTGTGTGTGTGTATAAACTCGGTGGGTGAAAAACCTGGATAGCACAATTTTCAAATAAATTGGCAACTGAGGAAAAATGAAAAAAAAGGTAAAAGCACCAGAAACCTCCGAACAGGGCGAAAAAAAAAACGTACCTTAAATCTCTGGTTCAAAGCCCCGCCCTCCCAAGCGAGTAATAAGTTAAAACGAAGAGTGCTCAATACACTACGTAGAACAAATATAAAATAAATAAATCCGACTGAGCCAGGTACTACCTACCTAGGTCTCACCACATGAAATCATCAGGGTGAACTGGCTATATATATATATATATATATATATATATATATATATATATATATATATAGGCGAATAGATATAGATATATATCTAGAGAGAGAGAGACATATATTTGTATTATACTGTCACAAAGCAATATAACACACACACACACACACACACACACACACACACACACACACACACACACACACACATATATATATATATATATATATATATAGCGAGAGAGGGGGGCCTGAGTGACAGAGATTTACCTCTTAGTCACCTGACGATCGCGAGAGCGTGAAACTTTTATTAGCGTCTCGTGCTGACCTTTGTTGAGTTTAGATGTTGTGAAGCGTTTTTTTGCTCTGCCTCGAGAGTCTAAGTGTTGCACACTTTTATTTACTTGTCTCAGCATTTGCCTTTTGGCTCTTTTTTCTTTCCTTGTTCGAGATTATTTCCTTATCTAAGATATTCGGTCGTCTGTTATTTGATCACACCAATATATATATATATATATGTGTGTGTGTGTGTGTGTGTGTGTGTGTATGTGTGTGTGTGAAGCAAATATTATATTTCGCCCCAAATCGATCGTCCGGTAAATACTGGAATATAACCTATTTAAATCAAGCACCCTAATTAGATGTAACGCTCAATCTAAAGAGGAAAACCTTTACTACTACTACTACTAATGATAATAATAATAATAATAATAATAGCAACAATTATAATAATAATAAATTCGTCGCCTGAGCTACTGAATATTGTTAACTATCAAATTACCTGACGAGTTGTAGTAATATCGAAATGTTCAAGGCCCAAGCGAACAAATTTCGCTCGTATATACGCTTTTCCGCAAATATCTAATTAGTCAATGACGTGGCATCAATTTAATTGATAGGGACATTTAAACATGGTCATAGCAAAATGCTGAATTTCATTTCATGCATTAGTATGTGAAAGAGGTTTTATGAGATGAAGCATAGTTATTGGTGCCAGGCGGCCCGGTCTGTGTATTTCAAAAACATCTACCAAGGTTTTGAAATGAAGGATCAGAAAAAGAAAAGAAAGACAGCATACCAGTAGGCAACAATGCTGTAAGTGGAAATTCCATTGTTGGTGAAAAAAATCGAAGAATGGTTCAAGCTGATAGAAAAGCAACAGTAGATCGAATAATTACTCTTAGCAAAATAGATATACAGGAGAGAATCTCTGGAGTCACAACATATTGAACCTTGAATCTGATGAGCTACGGCAGCAGAACACGATGATGCATACCGCTCTTCTCAGATAATAAAAAGAAACTGATACAATACACAAAAAGTGCACAATAGAAGATTGGAAAAATATCTTCTGCTACTTTCGGATATTAGGGGGAGAATTTGGGACAAACAACATGAAAGTATGAACCCATCCTGTTTTGTATCAATAGTTTAGGCTGTTGTGATGGTACAAAGATTATTTTCTTGGTATATATTAGTAGCATTAGTTCAATCAAATTATTATTGAAATGCCTCAGAGTACTCATGTGTTGTCGCTGAACTTGTGCCTCTACTTGTGACTCCGGAGAATCCATCTTCTGGTGAAAACTTCCAAAAGGACAACAAAGTCAAAAATTAAAAAAAATATTATTCATGGGATACAAATAGTTTTTCTCTCTTAAAGTGTCCTCCACACGCACACGATTTTGATCCCATAGAGCACCTTCGGGATGTGGTGGAAAGCGAGATTCGAATACTCGATGTGCAGCCAACAAATCTAGATGAATTATAGAATATAAAAAAAACCTTGGACCTAAATTTCCAAAGAGTCCTTCAAGAACAAAATCATATTTCGTCAACAGGAACTGAGTCAATTCTATAGGTAAAAGTATGTCCCGTCCGGTGCGTGAATAAGTGTTTTTATCATTTCATGTCTAGAAAGGTGAGAATACCACTAAGACGCAAGGTGCTACTGGGGGTGAAAGAGAATGGGAAGGCTTTATCAGAAGGAATCAGAAACCGAATCATAAACAAGAAAGAATGGATACACATTTATTCCTATTCAAATGTCTGGGAAAGGGGTTTGAAACTGCGCGACAGGCGAGCATATCTACTACTAAAAGCACTGGAGGATATATATATATATATATATATATATATATATATATATATATATATAATTTATTCAAAATTATAACAAACATGTTATAACATCTCTACAAAAATAGCCATTATGTTTCAACACTTCTGGTGTCTTATCAAGTGATGGTGTTGAATCATCACTAAGACGTCAGAAGTGTTGAAACAAAATGGCTATTTTTGTAGAGATGTTATAACATGTTTACGTTACAATTATTGAATAAACAATATTTGCTCTACTCTGTATTGAGCACTCTTTTAAGAATAGTATTTTTGGTTATTGGAACTTTATTCCGTCTACACTAAACATCTACCTGAATATATATATATATATATATATATATATATATATATATATATATCAATTTACTCAAGCAAAGAGGATAACGCCACTAAGACGCAAGTGGAGGGTCTATTGGAAGTGAAAGAGTAGGAAAAAAAACGTTAGAAGGAAGCGCAAACTTAACAATAGTATAAATTTAAGCGTTTTAGACGTGAGGAGTATAGAGTTGAAGTTGAAATTCCATGGCACCGAAAACCCAAGCCTAAACAGGAAACAAGAGATAAACCTCCACTACCGGTCAATATATCGGGGATGAATGTGAACCGCACGATAGATTGAATCTACCAACTCTCCCTCTCCCTCGCTTTCTATTTCTCTCTCTCTCTTCTCTCTCTCTCTCTCTCTCTCTATATATATATATATATATATATATATATATATATATATGTAATCATTTCGCACCAAGCATAGTAGTAATGTCACTAGAAAGGGGTTACAGGGGATTAAAGTGAAAGAGAATGAGAAGAGTGAGTATAGAGATGATTAAAGAGAGGAGAAAAAGGAAGAGGATTCAAAAAGAAAAGATAGCGATTGGGTGGACCAAAAGTATTTTTTTTTTTTAGCGTTTCACCCCAAGCAAGGCCGGAAGCCACTAACACGCAAGGGGTTACAGAGAGTTGGAGCTAGTGCAAAGTGGAGTGATAGAGGAAAGGATGAAGAGAAGGTTAGGGGATAGATCAAGGCATCTGGGGACGTTGATTGACATTACATTTGAATAGTTGGAGATTATAGCTATCAGGGAAACAGGAAAAGGGGATGGAGTTCCACAGGTGAGAAGTGCGAGCTAAGAAGCTATTGGAGTAGAAGAAACGGCTACATTTAACAGTTTCGAAAGTGAAAAGGTGAGAGCGAGATGCCAGCCTAGTTGAACGCTTAAATTCATGAAGTCTGGGAACCATCGAAAGCAGCTCATCGAAGCAGTTTCCATGAAAGTATTTGTAAAAAAGACAGAGGGAAGAAACAACACGTCTGTGAGAGAGCGACTACAGACGAGATGACAGATCAGGGCCAATTACATTGCATATCTGTCTAGATTTTATCAAGGACCTTGAGACAAACAGAAGAGGTTCCAGACCATATATAGCAGCAATACTCCATGCACAGGCGAATGGTTCATTTGTAGATTTGAAGGATCGACCCCGAATCAAGTTTATAGATTTTACTATTTGTTTCAAGTTTTAGATCTCACTTCGCCGAACTGTTCTCTCAGCAAGATGGAGCACAACCGCATTATGCTTTTGCAGTAACGGACTATCTTTATCGAAATCTTTCTACAGCATTGGTTCGGAAGAAGGAGCAGCATCGAATGGTCAGCATGTTCACCTGACCTAACAAGGTTAATGAGAGGAATTTATTGAAATTGATGTAAATTGGCATTTGTGTCATTCTCTGTGGCATCGTGGTCTCGAGAGATTCCAGGAATGTTGCAATATTGAAGGAAGACATTTTGAGCGCTTAAGAGATTAAAAGAGGCTAAAAATGTAAGTAAAATTTTAAACAATTATAATAACATTTTTTTAAAAAAATAACGTGCATACCTACTAAGTATATGCCTACTTTTTACCAACCTTGTATACAAAATTGACATAATTCCTTGTGATTGGATAGCATTTTCTACTTTTACTGGATAGGAGCCAGTTACGGTCTTGTGAAGCAATATGTTTCGTAATATGAGCAGAAGAAAATTATAGATTGTGTCATATGTAATTTCTCTTTTCGGAAACTATTTCTTATGAATAATCAAGTGTGGTTTCCCCTTGTTTAGATACTCTCCTTTTTGAGAGAGCTATTTCTGTTTACTGGGACTATTAAAGGACACTATACGCGGACCTTGTATTTTCAGTTGAATAAAGCTTTCTTAAAACATATACCTGCGTACTTTTGTCATTACATTAGTTATATTAAAGAATGTACCATCCTAACTACTAATCCTGCGTGGTATTTAAGAATATATTTCCTGTACATTAACCCTGCCTTTGTTTTGCAAAGGTGCAATGGATTAAATCAAGACATTAAAGGACTACCTTAACCATACCTTTCCACAGCGATGACTCTGAAGAAGAGGCAGCATTGAATGATCACTACGTTCAAAGAAATCCATTGGTGGTACGTCATACCATCAATGGATTTCCTACTTGTGTATGTGTAGAAAAGAACAAGTTTTATGAGAAAAATCCCCACACAGTAGGCGAATTAAAAGAAGTAAACCATAGAAGTATTTATTGAAATTGATGTCATGATGTGTGGCATCGTATTCTGGAGAGATTCGAAGCACTTAAGAGATTAAAAGATGCTAAAAATGTAAGTAAAATGTTAAACAAATGTAAAGAAACAGTTTTCAACAGATATTGTAACAAATAAATATAAATGTAATAAAATGTTTTAAAAAAATGTACGATGCATACCTGCCAAGTATAAGCCTCCTTTTGGCCAACTCCGATTTACACACACACACACACACACACACACACACACATATATATATATATATATGGAAAATTATATATATATATTTATAAATCAATTAGAATTTTAGGGAAAATGTAACTGTAAAAAGTATTGCGTTTTGTCCTTAATTATCATGCTACTACAAATAAAAAAGTGAGCAATTTAAAAAGACGAAAATGCATAGAAAATGTTTTAATCGCTAGATCCTTCACAGGAATTTCACGTCCAGATTCTTGCAATATTTCCCCTTTCTTGGCAGAACTTCTATTATCACAATGTGGGATAATGTCTAATAGCAAAAGTGATTGAAACAGAAAAGAAAAGAATCTAAATGAAATCAACAAGATTATACCTAAAATATATACTTAAAAAAATCCCCAAAGAAACAATCTTAAATTAAAATTATCAGCATCTCCTTTTCTTTGGGTACATGTATATTTGCATCAAGATAAACATCGTTTGATGTCCTAAAAGATAACACATGTCACACAAAACCATTTTTCTACTTTGTAATAGTTTTTATTCCCTAAAACCGTTTTTGATTTATAAAAATTTTATGTATCTTTTTCCCATGATGCATGAAAAGTATTTATTGTGGATCGAAAATGTGTCTGTGTGGTGTTTATATTTCATTTTGTGTGTGTGTGTGTGTGTGTGTGCGTGCGTGCGTGCGAGTGTGTGTGCGTGCGTGCGTGTGTGTGTGTGCGCGCGCGCGTACGTGTTTGTGTGTGCGTGCGTGTGTGTGTTAAAGCATATATTAAATATATGTATGTTTGCATATTTTATTAAGAATATATTGGTTTGTACTATCTGGTTCTTTCGTGATAATAGTAAAAGCAAAACATATGAAATAAAGATACAAATTTGTCTCTGAACTCTGGACAATGCAGCAAGGCTAAAAATGTCTTGTTTGAAGCTGTGGAAATGAAGATAATTGTCAAAAAATCTCCATGGAATAATAATAAAAACTTGAACTGAGACGATCAGCAAATACAAGAGAACCAAAGAATGTATTGATTAAAAAAATAACAAAAATGGAAATAATATTTTCCGAAAAGTCCATGGAATACAGGGTGCGATGGATAAATTGTCGTCTAAATGCCACAAAAATGAAAATAACATTGATATCTCATTTTAACAGAGATATTTACCAAAATTACACAACAAATATCTTGGAATACATAAATTTATTTCCTGATCACAGTAAAAAAAAAAAATATATGAAATAGATACAAATTTAAGGATTTAAGTAACAGATTTAATCGCTAGATAATCAGCAGTAATTTTATGTCCAGGTTTTTAAAACATTTCACATTTCTTGGTAGATCTTCTATTGTCACAATGTGAGAGAATGTCTAATAACAATTGAATTGAATGATTGAAACATGAACAGAAAAAAAAAAAAAAACAGAAAGTGAAATCCACTAGATTATATACCCAAAACATATATTTTAAAAAATTACTTAAATTTAAAATTCTCGGTGTCCACACCCCTTTGTGCGCATGCGTAGTTACATCAACATCAACATCACTATAATTCAATCTGAGGATACCATAGACCAAACATGTGAGCCACAACGTGGTTTTGGTGAAAATGGAAACAGAAAGAAAACTTATAATTAACATCAGAAAGAGGCAGTTGAAATTTCTGGGGCATGCCATGAGGAGGGAGGATTTGAAAAATCATATACACACAGCGAGAGACAGAGAAAAAAAGGGACAGAAGAAAGTTTTGCGTAACATATTTGATGGACCTGAGCAAATGGATGACAAAATAGAGTTTGGGAGAAATAACAAAGACAAAACTTATTAAGAGGCCCAAGGGACAGGTAGATGTGGAGGGCCATGGCTGGCTACATCCTGGACGGACACGGCACAAGAAAAAAATTGCGATGAAGTCCTAAAGGATGGAACGCATCATATTCAAAAATTTTCCACATCGTCCTAATTTTTCCCTAAAATTACACTTTGATGTATAAAATTTATATATCGTTTTCTCATATATATATATATATATATATATATATATATATATATATATATATATATATATATATATATATAATAGTAACAACTTGTTGGTCTGTTGGTATATAATCCAAGTGGGTCCTAATAATATAAAATACACAAACAGATCTATAAAAAGAGCTCAATGTATTTATTATTACAGAGCAAATATTTAATAAAACAATAAAATCCCAAATAATCAAATATGGGGAATAACCTATTTCGACAGACGATTTTGGATGATTTTATTGTTTATTAATATATATACATATGTATGCGTCTATTGAAAAATGAAAACATTTTATAAAACATACATACAAATTATTTCTTATTTAACAGTTAAAATATTTAATCCTTGAAAATGGCTAAATGTATAGCCGAAAGCGCTCGGATAAAAAGAACATTCGGACAGTTTTTTATAATTTATAATCTGAAAAGAAAAAAAAAATTATTAAGTCGCATGAGAAAAAAAAAAACTAAATAAAAGCACCTTGTCTGTCGTATTCAATGAAATTAGCATATATATATATATATATATATATATATATATATATACAATGCATGTATGCATGTATGCATGTTTTGTGTGTGTGTGTGTGTGCTGAAACTACACGTTTTATTACTTTCAGAATACATTTGCACTTAAACAAAATTATTTAAATATAAAAACGCACTTAGGTCCCTCTACGTGAGCATACTAACCGAGAAATGTACAAGACAAAAAACACAAAAAAAAAACTTACAAATATATAATTTGATCCGAACCAACACCTAAGCGCATTCCATGGCAAATATTTCCTTTCCCTCACCCTCCGTTGACAGTCTGATGGATACGTTTTCCCCCATAACCTCTGGTGAACTTGTTTACCGTTACTTCGCAGTATTTGTGCCAGTAGCTATTGCTTGTGACTTTACCTTTAAATGAACAGCACGGTCCGTGAGGAAGAAAATGGCGGAGGTCGCTTGTACAAACACACCAGTCAAATATCAGCTCCACCTTTTGTCTACTTTTGACCAATAACATAAAGAAAAAAAAAGACAAGAAACAGAAAAAGAAAAAAAGAAATATTCTTCTCTTTGTCGTGTGCGTTCAGGTCGTGGGCGATAGTGGCCCTCCACAATTTCCTGCCCTTTGTTGCTCTTAGTAAGTTTTGTCTTTCTGTTATCTCTCCTGATACATGTTCTGCCAACCATTTTCAAAAGCTCGTTAGTAGCTGCTTTCTTCTGTCTCTATTGACTTCAGTGTCATGTGAGTGCCAAATTCTCTAAGCCTTCTTTCCCCATTAGGTGTCCTACAAATTTCGAATGTCTCTTTCTGATTCTAAGTATAAAAGTTCTTTTTTTCTTTTAAACAGTGAAGTAAATAACAATCGGACTAGATTGAGAATTCTTAATAAATATTGAACCTGAATCCATTTTTCATCAAGGCAACAGCTTCTGTAGCTGAAACATGCCTTAAAAAAATTACAGTGGTGTTCACTGTGTACAAGATCCTGGGGCCAATCGAAGTAGAGGCTTACAGAGTAAGTGGTGCGGAAATGTGCGAGAGAGAACGATTAACTCTAGGCTTTAACAGATTAAGATTGTAATGATCGGGGAAGCAACTTCTTGTGAATCGATTCAACAAAGCAGCAGTTCGTGGGACGAAGTTGCTTGAGAAGAATCTACATCTAAGCAGGGAAATATGAAGGGAATGATGCCTCGCTGATAAAGCAAGTTTTGATTTACCTATTTGAGGAAAGCACGTTTCGCGTTGGAACTCTTACGAATCTAAATCTGCTAGCTTTAGCTTCGTACCTGAAATGTAAACAACTATTCAATTTATTTTTAATGGGTAAACATACATGAATTGCAATTCTTGTTGTCTTATTTATTTATTTTCTTATAATAATGAGCCGAGATTGAGAAAAAAAATGTTCCAATCCGCCTAGATTCTTACATATATATATATATATATATATATATATATACACACACACACACACACACACACACACATATATATATATATATATATATATATATATATATATATATATATATATATATATATTATATATATTTGCTTGAACCAGCTTCTAATGCTCTGGACTGAGCGGCTTGGGCATAGTAGTTGTGGCTCGTGGGGTACAGTCCTATGGGTAAAAAAGAAACTCGGAGAAGTTCCACCACGTAATTCGAGCGGCGCTATATCGAGTCTAATTCGTTACCTCTTCATCACCGAAACCCGATGGTACAGTTGATTATGATGTTTGCCTCCTATCGTAACTGTTCGGGTTTCAATTCTCAGTAGTGGATGCGCACTGCTGATGAGTCCCAAATATAGGGCGAAACGGCCGTTCAGTGCTTTCTGCATTCTATTGAGGTTTCTTCTAGACTCGATGAATTACTTAATTATAATTATCTCAAATGCTCCTAATTATTTCTAATTATTTCTAGCTGTATATCCTTACTTGAACCAGCTTCTAATGCTCTGGACTGAGCGGCTTGGTGATAGTAGTCGTGGCTCGTGGGGGCAAAATCCTATGGGTAAAGAGAAACTCGGATGAGTTCCACCACGAAATCTATGATCGAGCGGCGCTATATCGAGTCTAATTCGGTACAGTTGGTATCGCGTTTGCCTTCTTTCATAACGATTCAGATACTGATGAGTCCCAAATACGAAACGGCCGTCCAGTGCTTTCTGCATTCCGTTGAGGTTTCTTCTAGACTCGATGAATTACTTAATAATTATATATATATATATATGATGAATTACTTAATAATTATATATATATATATATATATATATATATATATGGTGGGGCCTCGACTTGTCAGAGATACGATCCTACGGCGCGACGTAACCTGATTTTCGACGTAGTTCGGAACTCACTTATATCAGCACCTACAAGCCTGCCTTACGCTTGGGAGACATAATGAAGGACAAAACTTTGCCCCCAGAACGACACAAAGGAAAGAAAGAATGTCGGACAGCCGGTGAAGAAACAACCCTGTCTTCCTAATATTGCGCCTCGTGACGACGTATTATATTATGGAAGATGGCGCCGTAACCAGGAAACGCCGAATGTCGGGTCAAATGTAACACGAAAAAATTCTCTCTCTCTTTCACTCTCTCTCTCTCTCTCTCTCTCTATATATATATATATATATATATATATATATATATATATCGGAAGGGTAATAAATCCGTTGGTATATAATCCAAGTGGATCCTAGTAATATTAAATATTAAAACTCATCCACAATAAAGCTCAATGTATTTATTATAACAACTGATAATTAATACACAATTTTGAATTTATTATACCATTGGGGTCGGACGGGGCTCCCGTGTACTGCAGTTGGGCAGTGGTGTCTCTTGGACAAGACAGCCTGATTGAAAAGTTCGTAATTAACAGGCTAGTTTTGAATTCAGTGATTTTTATCTTCTAGACAGATTGCCACTCTCTGTCCTGCTTTTTACCTAAAACCGGGAAAAGAGATGGAGGCATATCTTTCCGAAGGGTACTAGCACATAAATAAACGAAAAGAACTCGAAAGAATTCGGTTGGTATTAATGTCTTAATATCCACAGTATATTGTGAGCTTCCATCATTTTGTTAATAAGCTAGTCGTCATATGGCCAGTAGAAATTACCGCATCAATGGCTATTTTTCGATGCATAAGGCAAATCCGAATGTTACCAGCAAATTAGTCTGGAAATTCTAGTCTGGAAATTCTAGTCTTGAAATTATACTCTGGAAATTATACTCTAGAAATTATAGTCTGGAAATACACACGCATGTGCATACAGTGAATTTTCAATAGATTTTTTTCTTTTTCTCTCTGTCGTTTTCCTTTCATTTCCGTTTTTTTCTTTTACCAATTTCGATTTTAGCGAATGAAGGCGTCTGAACCTGATCAAATATTTATGCCATTCGAAAGAACTCCTAAGGCTGTAAAAACCTTTTTTTTTTACAAAAGTTATAAAAATCCTTCTTCTGCTTATTAATAATTTAATAAAAGAATTGAAAATTATTTTTCAGTACAGTCGAACCGACTAGAAAAATTTAGATATATAGAAAAACTATATTAACACCCTTTTCACCAGAGAAAGTTAATTTTGTGATGTCCCCTTTTTGGGAAATCGCACTTTGTTTTCATGCTGTCCTCCGCACAAAGCGTTGGCTAATACCTGCTTTCCAACGACGGTAAAGTAAAAAAAAAGGAAGAAAAACCGATGCCGTGGAGGATGTTTGTCAGCTTCGCAGGATTAGAAATCATTTTACCCCAAGCAAGACAATAATGCTACTAAGACGCAAAAGTATATTGACTGTTAGAGTATAGGAGAAAAAACTACTATTAAGGAAAGAGGAGAATAAATGAACAAGAATTAAGAAGGCAGAAGACTGACACTGAATTTACATTTTTGAAGATCAAATTTGACTTGGAACTAAGAAACCGTAAGAGAGTTCCACGTGCGAGAAGTCTTATAGATGAAACTCTTAGCATAGTACTTTAGATCTAGCAATTTCAACTGTAAAATGATGAGAAATTGACGCCAATCTAGTATTGTGCTTAAATTCATAAAGTTTGTGTACCATAGAGGAAAGTTAAAACAATTACTATGAAAGTATTTATGGAGATATCTCAGGGAAGCTACGTTACGACCGTGGCAAAAAAAGACTGAAGCCGAGATGGCATGTCAGGACCAATAACATTGCAGGTTCTTCTTTAGATTTTATCTTTACAAAATACAAATGCCATGGCTAGAGTATTTAGCGATTAACCCGAGTGCCTCGAGAGTGTGGGATTCTGACAGTGATTAATTCCTTTTGTCAGGGTTTTGAGTATAAGTCAAAAAACGGTGTGAATTCAACAGAGGGCCACGAGAATTTTGAAGCGCCGATTAGCGTCCCACACTCAGGTTGAGAGACAGATTAAGACCACCCGCGGAGGGACGCTGAGCCAACGTATGACATGCTTTCCCGTGACGTCGTTTCTTATGCTGTCTCTTAGAATCCAAATTGCCACATCTGCCTTCTCTTCTAATAAAAACGAATAAGAAAAAGAATTGTCGTCCACAAAACCTTCACCACTATAATCAAATTATATGTGCTGGTGTCCGGCTGTCGTTTCCTAGGAACTGAGAAGCTAGACCCTCATACGTCGAATACGACGGGAGAGTCCCCCATACGTTATTGAGTGGATATCACTGATTTTTTGAAGAGTGCAACTCTGCGTCTACCGGTTTATGCATAGATTTAATAAACAAGAGCGCAGGTTTGAACCTCTTTCGTAATATGGAATAATGTCAGATTATATATAAATCCATTATTAATTATATATATATATATATATATATATATATATATATATATATATATATATATGCGTTCAAATGACAAGATTTTTCTTAAGTGGATGCTTATAGTGGTTTTCTTGTTTGATTCTTTCAACTTTTTGACCTTGTTAAAGTATTCATACACACACAAATATATATATATATATATATATATATATATATATATATATATATATATATATATATATATATATATTTTTTTTAGGATATTATACTGAAACATGTCAAAATCGCTACACAATTGAAGTCGTATTCGATGCGTATCAATGCATCTCATCAGGCGATTGTAAATTACTGGCAGTGAACGATTTATTTACATTTAAAAGCAAAACCTCTTTTTATGAAAAAAGAAAAAAAGGGGGTTATAAGGTTTGTGGGCTTTAGTCTGATCAACAAACCAAATATGAACTACATTAAATTTAAACTAAGCGAAGAAGCAAAAATTAAGTAATTATTTTTTATTTATGGGTCATGTTCTGTAGATTGGCAGCTAACGGCAGCCAGACATAAACTACAGTGGATGTAAATGGTTACATAAATTCTACAAACTAGACCATGCCATTTCTTAAGAAATAAAAATTGAGTGACGAGGTAATTTAACAAAATGCTAAACAATATGGATAAAACCTTATTAAGTGAAGATTTGAGAGAATTAAAAAATTGGTTAAGTATTCAGGGACCAGTCACTTATAGATCGACGTAGGTAGGCGTGTGGCGTGTTCCCTATTTTTGTTATCTTTTTAATCATTTTCACAGCAAACAAGACGAAAATGATATTAAAAATCCAAAAGGTTATTGAGAGTAAAGAGAATGAGAAAACTTTAGTGGGGAGAAAAGCGCGGAATTCATGCAGACAAAACATGAAGATCGTACCAGGAAAGAAAGAAATCGGAAAAAAGTATCAAAAACCTGGCGTGTGAGAAAGAGAAACTATCAGAATAGAAATTAATATCCTATCTATCTATCTATCAATCTATCTATCTATCTATCTATCTATCTATCTATCTATATATATATATATATATATATATATATATAAGCAAATGTATAGATATAGACAGTATGAAGGAAAATATACGGAAAAAACAAACAAAAATCCTTATATACAATTATGCTGTTTTAATGTTAATATGTCAACGTCGGACGTTTCGGTCTAACAAATCATCTTCAGGACATATTCATAAAATATAATTAACATTATCAATTCAACATGACCAAGACTATGTACATAAGAACAAATGTCCTGAAGATGGTTTATTAGACCGAAACGTTCGACGTTGACATATTAACATTAAAAACAGCATAATTGTATATAAGATTTTTGTTTTTTTTTCCGTATATTTTTTCTTCATATATATATATATATATATATATATATATATATATATATATATATATATATATATATACGTATGTGTATATGCGTGTGTTTAGTCGGTAATTCATTTTAGATATATTATATGCGAAAGGAAATATTTTCCTGTAATGTCATGTTGATCTTCGTTGAGGTCTATACACTATTAAAAAAATGAGTCATCTCGGCTCAAAATACGATAAACATCTCTCCACGAAGTGTTACGTTATAAAAACGACAATTAGGAAGATAAGAAGACAGTTGACTGCAAAAAGCGAAAAATAGATTACAACAGAATTCGATATATATATGGAGAGAGATGGATAATTACATCATCCGACTGAGATAGGATAGATAGATAGACAAATAGATAGATCAATCGACTGAGATAGATAGATAGATAGATAGATAGATAGATAGATAGAGAATAGAGAATAGAGTGAGAGTTAAGAACAACACTGATGCATTTAATGAAGATTTATAAATAAGACATTTTTATGTTTATACATACATACACATATATATATATATATATATATATATATAGTGTAACTCGGATAAAAAAGAAACCCGGATATAAGAGAGATTTTCTCTGGTCCCAAATTAGAGCCTGTGTTAATGTATATAAAATAGACCAAACCCGGATATAAGAGAAACCCGGATATAAGAGACTTCTTCTCCGGTCCCGACAACTCTCTTATATCCGGGTTACACTGTATACACATACATACAAATATGGAGAGAAATAAAAGAAAGATGTGAATGTATTTTGCCTGGTATGAACACACTGAGAGAGATACAATAACTAATATAATGCTTTATTATACGTAGCATCGAAGTGGCACAGGGCCGGTTGTATGGAGCACCCAGAAATGATTAAGCACACAACTTAGTTCTAATAAATGTAGACAGACAAGCTTAATAATCATTACACCACATCGAAATGCCCCAGAAAAAAAAAAAAAACTCTCTTTCTCTCTCTTTCTCTCACGCACACACACACACACACACACACACACACATATATATATATATATATATATATATATATATATATATATATATATATATATCGTATATTGAGTGTTGGTGCTAATGAAATAGTACTTGATGAATGAAAACGGAGCTATAATTTATATTAATAGTAATTACAGATGATAATATCAAATCAGTAAGTGGAAATGAAAATCCAAGTAGTTCTTTTTAACAAAAAATATTAAAATAATAGATTCACAAGAACTGAATGTATAGCATATCGAGCAATATGATTTAGATTAAGGAAAAACTTAAAGCATCATCGAAAACAAGATTGTAAATTATAATTTATTTCAACAGGTAAGTTTTTAATACCCATTTCATCAGATCGAAATTCAAATTTGTAATTTCGGTCTGATGAAACGGGTATTAAAAACTTACTTGTTGAAATAAATTATAATTTATAATCTTGTTTTCGATGATGCTTTAAGTTTTCCCTTGATACATATATATATATATATATATTTATGTAAAAGTGAACATTGAAATCAACACTCAGAGGCAGCAGGCAGTTTCATACTAGACGCAATCGTCAGGCCGACGTCTAGCATAAAACAGCCTGTCGCCACTGAGTGTTGACTTCAATGTCCACTTTTATATTTATATTTACATACGCTCTATCTCTGATATTGAGCACTTTATCCCATAAATATAGCACACCTTAAAACCATATATATATATATATATATATATTAAAGGTATCATATCCGTTGGCATATAATCCAAGTGGATATTAGTAATATAAAATATTAAACCTGATCCACAAAAAAAGCACAATGTATTTATTTTTACAGAGCAATATAATTAATAAACAATAAAATCCCAAATCACCTCATATGGGGAATAGCCTATTTCAGTAGACGAAGTTATCGGTCGTCTGTCTTATCAACCCCGGTGTGGACTGGGTTCGTGTCTATACAGTTAGGAGCTGGGCAGGAAATAGAATTTCACTGTGAAAGCTAGAAAATTCAAACTGTCGAAAAACTAATACAGAATCTATCAATTTCAATGTTTCACTCAGACAAATGCACGAGGCAAGGGGAGGGTGTAAGGTATTTGTCTTTTATGAAATTAAACTCGAATATTAACCGTATGATATCAATTTGGGTTTATATGAAGAATAAAATATTAATTCAAAATTAAAAGAGGAATAAAAAGGGGTCTGAAAATAAATTTAAAATATATAGATAAAAGAATGTAAGGGATTAATGGAAAGAGAGTTGGGGATTTATTAAAGTAGGGGAAATATATATATTCATGATTAATATATTAATTTATATGGATATATATATAAATATTTATTATTACTATACATAGATCTGTATAAAAGATATGTAAAAATTGAGATAAATTGATCTGTAAAAAAGACTCTAATAGATAAATATTGAACTGATTGTGATATATAACCAACTAAATATGTTAACTCTATCAGTGATACTGAGCACTTTCCAATAAGCACCGCGCATAATATAATATATAGATAATATATATATATATATATATATATATAAATTACATATATATATATATATATATATAATTATATTTATATACACACATATTTTACACACGCACACAGACACATATAAATATACATATCATAAAATAAAAGAATGAACAAACAGATCACAATCATTTCTATTTCAAAAAGTGAGAAATGTTAGATTGGGATACGTTTCCTACTTGTTCTTTATTTTATCATTTTGTTGGATTCGTGTCCATATTTGATCTACATTTCATATAATAATATTTCTCCTCATACGTATATATTTCTTTTTCATAAAACGTTGCTTTTACTACAGCGAAAGATTGTTTTAATTTAGCTGAACATACTCAACATATCAAAACTTAAAGGAACACTGATGGCAACACTCACAGATTAGATGGGTGTTAGTTGTAAATACATCTATATTCCATAAAAACAATAACAAGCAGAAAGTAAAAATACTTGATGCCCTTTATATAAGTGAGTTAAAGCCCCAAATAAATAAAGTCAGCTATGAGTATAGCAACAAAATTTGTAAATGCTTATGAAAAACAAATATATATATATATATATATATATATATATATATATATATATATATATATATATATATATATATAGACGAGCAAAAGCAAAAAGTTACTCCCCTATACTGGAAAAAAAAAACAAAAGACCACGTGAACTTTGAAATCTAGAATGCTGCATTAGCAGTAAAAAAAACGAACAATTTGAACGATTTAAATCCACAGAAACACATATACATGCTCACAGGCAGTTTATCTCCATGATGATGATCTCAAATGAGAATTAATATACTTGGGAATATAAAAACGATTCGAAAGAAAATTTTGATATTTTTCTTACTCAATTTTCTATGTCTACCCCAAAAATTCACCCGCGATATTAAAACGATCACAACGAAAACTAATCGATATATATATAAATTATTGAACCAAACCTGTTTGAATGAAAGTATGCTGCCTATATATATATATATATATATATATATATATATATACAAACATATATATATATATATATATATATATATATATATATATATATATGTACATGTATTTATATACAGAGATAGATAATGAACAGCCTGTGATATATATATATATATATATATATATATATATATATATATATATATATATATATATATATATACGGGTCTATAGATAGATAGATAGATAGATAGATAATTAACGGACTGTGATAGCTAGCTAAGAAAACTGAAATTGATAGATAATGAACTTCATATTTCCTCCTCCCTCTTCCATTAGAACAATCTCTTTCAATAACTTTCTACCTTGAGTGGCTTTTGCGCCTGGTATTGGGTGAAATAGCAGTAAAAAAATAAGTATAGAGAGAAAGAAAGAAAGAAAAATAAAGATGGAAAAATGAAATGAAGCAAAAGAGAAGAAGAAAGAACAAATATTATCAGTCACTGATATTATCAGAAAGTGATTTTTCGCGTGCCAGTCCGTCCTGCGTTTCTTTCGAAACTTTCGTATTCGACCGGCGAATTTTAAGAACTTGCTGGGTGAGTCATAGAGTTACTTTAGCACTATATAACTATTTGCGTGTCAGGGGGTAAGCAAGTACATTTCAATGGACTCCTCCAAACAATGCAATTAAAAAAAAAGGACCTTGGCCATTAAGACGACCAAATATAGCTGGAAATTTCTTTAAACAGCGTGCAAATAGAAAATATAGTTTATTATTATTATTATTATTGAGAGAGAGATAGAGAGAGACAGAAAGAGAGAGAGAGAAAGAGAAAGAGAGAAAAGGAGACAGAGAAAAAGAGAAAGAGAGAGAGAAAAGGAGACAGAGAAAAAGAGAAAGAGAGAGAGACAAAGAGACAAAGAGAGAGAGATAAAGAGAGAGAGAAGGAGAGAGAGAAAGAGATAAAGAGAAAGAGAGAAAGAGAGAGAGAGAGAGAGAGAGCAGAGTTACAAATATACGTATCCCAATGTACCCCTCACAATATCCAGTTTGATAATTGTATACCAAGTACATGCATAACAGCCAAAGAAGCGAAATATGGCGACAGGTTTTCATGAAAACAATGTCTAAACGTGCATGCTAGAATTACCTTCAGGTCAAACGGTCTCTAGTTGAGGCTGTTTCTATTATCTCGTCTAGATGTGAATCCCAAGTAGCCTTGACTGCCTTATACTTCAAACATAAAAAAGAAAACTTGCCATCCGGCCATGATGCTTCCTCATGAGCGGAGATGCTCGTTCCCAGCTATTTACTGTGATCTAATTTAATTCACCAAAATCCTACTCATTTTAACACATCGAATCAATTAAGATCAGGGAGCTATGACTGGTGTAGCATCCGGGCATTTATTATTATTATTATTATTATTATTTAATTTGATATCTGTTTTTTACACATTTCCTTCCGGGTCCCAACCAGAGACCTAAGGTCAGAAATAGCTTTATGACCTTTTCCACTGATCATTTTTGTAAAAGACAAAACAAAACAAAAAAGAAGCAAATATGTAAGATGGCACATATTTTACGTAAATAAAGCTCTTCGAAATGTGTAAACCTCACTGATGAAAATTAGATAGCTTCCATTTTTACAGTTGAATTCAAAGCTCGTCTTCATGGGCAAAAGTGTCAGGGTGATTAGTTACAATTGGCGTCATTAAAAGTGATGATTTTAATGTTTATGATAAAGACCCACGTCCCTCCCTACTCGGTGACCTGGACATGTAATCTATTGTGGGTTAGACAGGAGAATATACAATCATGAGAAATTCTCCCCAGTTATGGATTAATTAGTAGGATTTGTATCAGTAAAAGATTATTCTCCCTCCCCACTCAAATTATTACAATCAAAAATATTTTTCTGACTTTAAATATCCTGCAAAGGTTGATAGCCGTCAAAAAACCCAATCAATCAATGAATGTAGTTTATCGTTTACTATAATATTCAAATCATTATTTATTATTATTTATTATTATAAGTAATGTAACTCGCGACTTGTTTTCTTTCTTTCTCTTTTTTCTATGCTTTCTTTTCTTCTCTCTGTTTTGTCGTCTTTACCTTTTCCTCACTATTTGACTTTCATTCCTATTTTTTTAAATTAACTTTCCTTCTTTTTCCTCAATTTCAATATTTTTCTCTCTTTCAAAACCTTTTTCCTCACTTTTTTTCTCTTTTCATTTTTTAACTGTTTCTCTTTTATTTTCCTTTTTGAATGTTGCTTCTTCTCAAGTTGCTTCCAGATTTTCTTCACTGTTTCTTTTGCTCCATTTTTCATTTTATTTTCTAATACTTTCATTTCTCGCTTTTTCTTCATTCCTCGCTTTTTCTTCATTTCTCGCTTTTTTCATTTCTTGCTTTTTTTCATTTCTTGCTTTTTCATTTCTCGCTGTTTTTCATCTCCAGCTTTTTTTTTTATTTCTTGCTTTTTCATTTCTCGCTGTTTTTCATTTCCAGCTTTTTTCATTTCTCGATTTTCTTCATTTCTCTCTTTTTCTTCATTTCTCTCTTTTTCTTCATTTCTCACTGTTTTTCATTTCTCGCATTTTCTTTCATTTCCCGATTTTCTTCATTTCTCGCTTTTTCATTTCTCGCCCTTTTTCATTTACAGCTTTTTTTCATTTCTTGCTTTTTCATTTCTCGCTGTTTTTCATTTCCAGCTTTTTTTTTTCATTTCTTGCTTTTTCATTTCTCGCTGTTTTTCATTTCCAGCTTTTTTCATTTCTCGATTTTCTTCATTTCTCTTTTTTTCTTCATTTCTCTCTTTTTTCTTCATTTCTCGCTGTTTTCATTTCTCGCATTTTCTTTCATTTCCCGATTTTCTTCATTTCTCGCTTTTTCATTTCGCGCCGTTTTTCATTTACAGCTTTTTTTCATTTCTTGCTTTTCCATTTCTCGCTGTTTTTTATTTCCAGCTTTTTTCATTTCTCGATTTTCTTCATTTCTCTCTTTTACTTCATTTCTCTCTTTTTCTTCATTTCTCGCTGTTTTTCATTTCTCGCATTTTCTTTCATTTCCCGATTTTCTTCATTTCTTGCTTTTTCATTTCTCGCTGTTTTTCATTTCCAGCTTTTTTTTTCATTTCTTGCTTTTTCATTTCTCGCTGTTTTTCTTTTCCAGCTTTTTTCATTTCTCGCATTTTCTTTCATTTCCCGATTTTCTTCATTTCTCGCATTTTCTTTCATTTCCCGATTTTCTTCATTTCTCGCATTTTCTTTCATTTCCCGATTTTCTTTATTTCTCGCTTTTTCTTTCACATCTCGTTTACCCTCTTCTATTTTCATTTTTTCTAATTACTTTTTCTTCGTTTCTTTTATTTTCTTCCATTTTCCCCTCTCTTTTCTTTTCTATCTTAACCTCCGTTTCTCTCTTTCCTTTTTTTCTTTTCAAATATTATTTTTCCTTTTATTTAATATTCTTTCTCCTCCATTCTTTCTCTCTTCCTCATGTATTTCTGACTCAAAACCTTATCCTTTTTTTTTATTTTTATTTTAGTTCAACCAATATCTTCATTCCTCTCTTACGTACATTTCATTATCAAACGTCAGAATGTTTAACTTGGGATTATTTTCATAACTTTATTTCATGCATCAGCAGATTTATGCGTCGACGCTGCAATGTCTCTGGCATAATGCTCCAATTTTCTGCACAATCTGCGTAGAACGCATCCTTTTTCTGGGCGTTCTCGCCTCTTTGCGTCGAAAGTTATTTACGATAGCGGAGCCAGGTTTCTCGAGAGGAACGAGGGGGGGACTCGCATTTGCCGGGCGACTCGCTTTACACCTCGGAATTTAAATAAAGGAAAAAATAAGCCAGTTATAAGTTGGAAGAAGAGGAAAATTGTCGTCATTCAAAATAGCAGAAACGATTTTTTGAATTTATACACATCTATGGTCAGGGAAAATTGGCAGAACAATTAAGGGAATCTATAGAGTTTGGCTGACTGATTCGTAAGCAAGGAGATATGTATGTAAGTTAAATGAATGTATGGACAGGTGGAGAACTGGGTGGGGTAAGTGGGGCGGTTTATAGATATTTATGTTCACCTCCAATTTCGCTGCACTTCTCTCCGTTATATATATATATATATTCATTCTCCGTTATATATGTAACGTCCTGGGTATAACGATAAGCTACATTCGCGTCCTGGATATGAACTAGATCCGATAGCAAGGCCTCTGATCAGGGGGTTTTGAGGAGCGTAGAACCACCTCTTAATTGCTGGTGTCTCCAGGTCCAGCCTGACCCGGGGTGGTAGCACCTGTTAGGGTCCCAGGTATGGGCAAATTGTTAAGTCCCAAACTGAGGTCAAAACACTATGGAACTGTAAATATAGGTTTTTAATACCAGAAATACTTTCTAAAAAAATTATTACCTGTAATACAATTTTGAAAGAAAAAATATTATCAGCAACACATTTTTGAAAGTAAAAGAAAAAAGAAAACAATACCAGCTATACATTTTTTGAAAGAAAATATTACCAGCAAAGAAAAATTATTATCAGAAATAGATTTTTGAAGGAATATTACCAGAAATAGATATTTGGAAAAAAAATGTTAGCGGTATTAAAGAGGTTGATATGTCGTAAAACAAACGAAACCGTCTTATATAGAGAGAGAGACACACACACACGCACGAGTGGCTAGAACTTTCTTTTTCGAACCGACCATGAGATACGGGTTCGAGTCTCAGAATGGTAAATGGATTTATCAGGAAGGTGACTTCTTAATGCCATCGGCCTGGGGACGCGATTTTGGCGTGCAGGACCTTTTGGAAGTTCCTGAAAAGCATACCACGGTTTGACTTATGAGTGAAATTGAGTAAACGGCTCTTTTTGATAATTGTATTCACACGTTGAATCCCTCAACGATACATAGTCTAAATTACGCAAAAATAAAAGTAAAACTCACATCTCATTTTAACAGATATATTTACCAAAATTACCCCAAAATATCATGAAATAATAAAGAGTAAATCGATTCAATAAAATAGCCATTGTCTTCATCCGCAAATTCCAGACGAGTTCGGAATCTCCTGCCTCTCTTCTGGACGGTCTCCTTGTTTAAGTTGGCTAATGCTACCATAATCCTTGCCTTCAGTTCATCTTTGGTGTTACAAGGATTTTTGTTGCTCTCTCGCTCAACTGCACCCCACACATAATAATCAAGTGGTTTTCAATCTGGGGAGTTAGTTGGTCACATGTGAGGGGTTATGTGGTCGCAGTAATTCCCTGACAACCATGACTGGATTCTCCTGCTAGTGTGGCATAGTGCAGAGTCATTTTGCCAGACATAGTCTCTTCCAGCAGTTTGACTCAAAGTAGAAATACCAGTAAATATTGGTTTTGTTACCCGTGCGTTAATATCCCTTAAAATGTTTCCCAAATCGTCATAATTCCGTGCAAATGTACATGCTGAACTCGAATTAACAATGAAATTATGAAGAAATCTTACCCTTTTGGAGTTATCGACAAGAAAAAAATCGGACTTCTTGTTGGTCATTCGTCCCCCATTACTGCCATCATGAATCTCGATTCAATGCGGGATACCTACGCCGGCGTAATAAGAAAATTTGGCCTATTTACTTCTTTTACAGACTTTCCTTGCAGAAAATCACTACGCACGGGTAAGACAACCAATATTTACCGAAATACCTACTCAAAGCACTTGATGTAGGCCTTCGTGTTAAGTCTGAGGTTCCGTGGGAAGATAAATGGAGGCATAATGTTGCTAATACTAGTTATCACTCCAAAAACCTTCGTAATCACCATTAGACTCATCCAACTCTTTCTAAGTCCTCTGCACTGACGTTAGATTGATACCCAAGAACTCAATGGGTCATTTATTGCTGACAAGATTTTTAGTACTGCTAATATTTATTTCCAAGTTCATAGTGGCTATTCCGGCGCAAATGCCAAGCAGTACAAGATGACGCTTCCTAATTTCTGGCTGAGTGAATTGCGTCATGGTGCTCTTTTATAACAGTCGATGCCCAACTGACCTTAATATATTGTGTCATCGACAAAATCCTAAAAAACAACGTATATATATATATATATATATATATATATATATATATATATATATATATATATATATATATATGCACGTTGCTTGTCTATGATTTTCCGCCCTCCCGTTAGTGATTTGCAAAAAACCAATACAGTTTACAAATTCAAGTGCCTTTTGGGAGATTGTATCTCCAACGAATTAAATAATATTTATGTTAGTCACACCACAAACTCGCTTTCACGGCGCTTGACTCTACATTTGAATGATAACTCTAACATTTTTAGGCATTTAAAACAACATGCCTGGCCGCGTACACAATTCCGGAAAATCCTCGTTGAAAACACAACTATACTTAAAAATGAAAACAATAAACCAAAACTAAAAAATTCTTGAAGCTATAAACATAAAACAGTTGAAATCTAACCTGAACAAAATAGACTACAAAATCTCCACAAACATTCTTAAAAGCCTATAATTGATAACAGAAGCTTCCCATACTTAATACTTCTTGTTTTTCACTCTCACGTGGTCATGTGTAACATCACGAGCTGCGACGCGATTTTCGCTTCCGCGTCTCGTATATACGAGTCTGTCTGTTGAAATTTTTCATGCAACAAAAACAGACTTTCATTATTGTTTCGTCCGTGTATTGTTTGATATATTGAAAAGTAATTGTCATCTTTGATAATGGCTTATGTAAGCCGAAAGCTTAGATTGGATTTAAACATGTATCAATATGGCGATTTCCTTCAATGATAATGTTAGTAAGCTTAGACATTATGAAGGAACTTACTTAAAATAAATAGACAAAACTTGTCTTTATTATTTAATGAAACATATATATATATATATATATATATATATAGTTATAGTTATAGTTATATATATTGGGGTGAGAGAGAGAGAGAGAGAGAGAGAGAGAGAGAGAGAGAGAGAGATCTATGTGCGTTGTTTAAGACCAAGACATTTACTTAGATTTTCTATTGTTTGGACTATGACAGCCATCGATGTGAACTTCAAAAATAATACCAAAGAAAACCCATTGAATCGTCACAGACACAATTCTACCAACGTAAAAATACAAATCTTTGGGAATGTCTCAGAACACATCGGGTTCAATATATTCCGTTTCTGCTTGGAAACGCAAACAAAATTAAATTTAAAAAAAAAGAAACCTTCGTATATTTCTTTTTGTTTTTTTTTATATAGATGACATGCAGGAATTACCGCAGTCTTCGTGACTGTTTGAACTGGGCTAAATTTCAAATCCAGAGGACGTTAATGACCTCAGTATCACCAATTCTTTGGTCATAGAGTTGTATTGCCTCCTTCTTATCCTTCCTTCCCTTATTTGCGTGGGTCTTCAATCAGATGAGGCCAATTTTGGATGTTTGGGGGAAGGTGCGTGCCTGAAACTCGCTATCACGTTTCCTTAATAGTGTCATAATAAAAATGTATAACCGATAATATGGGAAGAGTATTAAATGATAATAATATGTGCAGAATAATAATAATAATAACAATAACAATAATAACTGGCATAATAATAAAAATGTTAATATAAATGGGAATTGTTTCCTGTTTAGGATTGGGTTTTCCGATCATTGTAAAGTCTACTTCAACTCAATATTTCTAATGTCTCTCTCTGGACTTTTTATTTATTTATTTTTTCTCCTCAATACGAGTAAATAGATTCGTCTATCGCCAGGTTCAGACTCTTTGAACAGGAGTAGAAGGTTTATCCCTTGCTCGCTGTTTAGGCTCGGATTTCCGGTTCCTTCTAAAGTCTTTTCATGCACTTTCACTCCGAGTAGACCCCTTCGCGTCTTAGTGGCACTGTTGTCTAGTTTGGGTCGAATTGATTAAAAGGAAAAATACAAAAAAGCATGCATATAAGTGAGATATTACATGTAACTATAGGATGATAAGAATAATGGTAAAAATAACTATAAATATACATATACATATATATATATATATATATATATATATATATATAAATAACTATCACTATATATATATACATATAAAACTATCAATATATATATATAACTCAATATATATATATATATATATATATATATATAAATAACTATCAATATATATATACAGTGTAACCCGGATATAAGAGAGTTGTCGGGACCGGAGAAGTCTCTTATATCCGGGTTTCTCTTATATCAGGGTTTGGTCTATTTTATATACATTAACACAGGCTCTAATTTGGGACCAGAGAAAATCTCTCTTATATCCGGGTTTCTCTTTTATCCGGGTCTCTTATATCCGGGTTACACTATATATATATATATATATATATATATGTGTGTGTGTGTGTGTGCCTTTCATGTGGCTGAAACATTAAAATGGATAAATTCTGTATTATTTTTTGACTGTTTTTTGTTTGTTTATTTTTGTTTTTTGCTTTTTTTTTTGGCTCTCCCAGTTAAATTTCTATTCTGACAAGAACTAAGTCTACACCGGAGTTGATAAAACAGACGACCGATATCTTCGTCTGCTGAAATAGGCAATTTGAGGTGATTTTTGATTTTATTGTTTATTAATTATATTGCTAAGTAATAATAAATACATCGAAGCCTTTTTTCCGGATCAGTTTAATATTTTATATTACTAGGATCCTCTTGGATTATATACCAATGGATTTGTTACCTTTACTATATCTATCTATCTATCTATATATATATATATATATATATATATATATGCAGCAATCATTCTTTCATACACATTTCATTGAATACGACAGACAAGGTGCTTTGATTTATTTTTTTACAAAATTTCTCAGGCGATCTAATAATTTTCTTCTTTTCAGATGATAAATTATATAAAAACTGCCCGAATGTTCTTTTTTTTCAGAGCGCTTTCCGTCCTAAATTTTACTTGTGAATTAGTGAAACAAAAAAAAAACCCAAAAAACAAAACTTCCTTTCTTAGAGTTTCTCGTCGATTTTGGTAATAATACTTTTAAAACTTCTGGTTATCAAAAAATAACTAGTAAAGACTCTAGCCATCTTAATTTCTCTAGTGAATGCCCTCTTAGATATAAAATAGGTGTTATTAATAATTTCCTCAAGAGAGCGTACAAGAATTCATCCTCTCGCACGCTTTTCTTTAGAGAATTAAACAACGTAAAACAAACGCTTATTATTAACCGATTTCCTAATCAATTGTTGGATTTCCATGTTTTCTGTCTAAGATAGTTAATAGCAACGACGAGAATAGAAATATAAACAATAACATTAATATTTTTTATAAAAATCAAATGAACGAAAATTATAAAAAAGACGAAAGTAGAATTAAGAACATTATAAAAAAATGCAATATACCTGTTGACAATAGCAAAAAAAAAAAAAAAAATGAGATTAATTATTTATTACAAAATATTTAAAACCTCTAACCTTATAGTTAAAAATAATATTTCCCCTCCTAGAGCAAAATTAAATAGGGCAAATATTATTTACGAATTTAAATACCCATTAAGGAATTGAATTCCTGATCAATCCAAATTCGTAAATAATTATATAGGCCACACTACAACATATTTGACACGCAGACTCACTCAACACCTTTCTGACCATAGCTCAATTAGATCTCATTTAAATATTCATGGAGACCTACTGAACACTATTCGTAACATACTTGTTGACAACGCCAATATAATCGCTTCATGTACATGCAAAAAAAAAAAAAAAGGCTAAAAACAATGGAAGCCTTATTAATAAAAACAAAACAAAAAACAACACTCAATAATATCAACTATGAACATGGACATATTATCTTGACCGTGTTTTAAAGAATGAAAACATAATATAAATACATACATGCAACTAACTATTTCTTATTTAACAGTTGAAATATTTCATCCACGCGCTCGAATAAAAAGAACATTCGGACAGTTTTTATATAATTTATCAGCTGAAAAGGAGAAAATTTTTACATCACATGAGAAATTGTATAAAGCACTAAATCAAAGCACTTTGTTTGTCGTATTCAATGAAATGTGCGCATATATATATATATATATATATATATATATATATATATATATAAGACATTTTTTATGTTTAAAATTGTGTATATATATAAAACATTTTTATGTTTATACGTTCTTTTTATAGATAAACAAAAATGTCTTAAATAATTGTCATAATATAAATATATATATATATATATATATATATATATGCGTGTGTGTGTGTGTGTGTGAAAATTCCAGATAGAGTATATCTGTAAAAGGACAATATGGATAGAGACAAAAGTAATATTATCTTAGCCAACGCGTTTCGTCCTTTGAGAGACTTTATCAAGTCAAATGTATGGATTTTATTTTGTGACATTTTTTGAACAATAAAATATCAAGAAATTAAAATTTTTAGATATACTGGTGGTATATTAAAATGTTTTGTTTTATTATTTCAATTATATTCCTCGACTAGTTTCGGCCAACATATGGCCATCATCAGGAGAAAAGAAAAATCCTAGGAGAAAAAAAAAATCTGTTTATTAGTAGCATTGAACTACAGGAATGAATGACTTTTTATGAAGAAAATGAACTTTATCTGTAATTTTCGTTTGTTTTTCTATCGTTACTTTTTAGCCGGTTTTGTGTTGGTCAAACGGCCGCTTTCAAGTTGTTTATATATATATATATATATATATATATATATATATATATATATATATATATAAAAAAAAAAGATTTATAATCCGGTGTTCGTATTGATATTTTATTTTTATTTTTACAAAACAGTGCTCAATATAAATTTACAGAGCATAAACATTATAAATTAACTGATTTAAAATATGGTTTCTTTGCTACACAGGAATTACCGTGTTTTAAAAACCGAAGCTAAAATCTTCAAATTTAATTATATAATTAAATTAAAAGCAATAGTTCTGTTTCATCTTCAAGCGGATTTTGGAAGGTGTGTATATGTGATATTTGCATGGGTGTGTATACAGTATATGACAGAGCAAGATCTTTAATATTACCTTCAAATATCACCCCATATTTACTTAACTAAAATTTAAGTAACAGAGATTACCTATCTAGAAACAGTCACGAGTTAAATTCATAAACAAAATTCAAACAGGTAGAGATGTCAACTTAATAATCAATAATAGAAATTTGTAAAGAAATTATAAAAAAGATTACTAGAAGTAAACTTATATTTTAAAATAAAATCTTATTCTTTTAATGTACTTTCTATGAATATTTTTCTAATCGACTATTTCATAGAAAATACCCAAAATTTAAAAAAATTTAAATCACTAACAAACATTAAATTAAATTATTTGTAGACAGTCTAGAGACATTCAAATTTATATCAAACATTACAATCTTTATGAACCCCCAAAATAACACTTTCAAAGTAAAACAAAATAACAGCGTCTTTTTCGAGCCTTTTTTTTTCCAAAGAAAATTAGTGACACCTTCTCTCATAACTTCCTTCTCTCTTTTTCTCTCTGTGGGTTTTTTCTTCTCTAACCCTTCGATATCAATATATAACTTCAGTTAAGTAAACCGTTTAAATGTGTCAATATCTGCTAACTCACTCGTGTTTTCTCTCTCCCCCATCACTTCCTCACTTCGTTAATTTACATATGTTTAATACGCCCCGTCAAAAATGTGTAAATTTTCTTTTCATTTTTTGTTTTGCAGTAAAGTCTGATGATCCGCGGTCCTTTAAAAGGGCTGTGATGAAATAATTTATTACATGGAACCTTAAAGTGGTCTGTTTTTATTGAAATTATTTGCTCTGGATTTACATTGAGCTCTCTGGATTTTATCCTCCTTAGGTTTTTACCCATACGGATTACCTAGTTTTCATAAATTATATATATATATATATATATATATATATATATATATATATATATATATATTGTGTATATTTAGGCAGCAATTTTTTCTTTAATGCATGTTTCATTAAATAATATAGACAAGTTTTGTCTATTTATTTTAAATAAGTTCCTTTCATATTGTTTGATAATCTTAATCACATTATCGTTAAAAGACGAAAGGAAATCACCATATTGATACATGTGTAAATCCAATCTAAGCATTCTGCTTACATAAGCCATTATCAATGATGACAATTTCAATAAATCAAACAACACACGGACTAAACAACAATGATCGTTCGCCCTTGCTGCATTAAAATTTCCAAGTAACGGCAAACTCGTATATACTAGAAAGCGGAAATTGCGTCGCAGCTCGTGACGTCACACATGACCACGCGAGAGTGAAAAACGAGAAGTATTAAGTATGGGAAACCGTTGGTATAAACCAATGCCTTCTGTTATCAATTATAGGCATTTAAGAATATTTGTGGTGATTCCATTGTTTATTTTGTTCAGGTTAGGTTTTAATTATTTTATGTTTATATCTTCAAGAATTTTTAACTTTTCTTTATTGTTTTCATGTTTAAGTATATATATATATATATATATATATATATATATATATATATATATATATATATATATATATATATATATGTTTGTGCATGGTGGGTATGGGCATGTTTGTGTATGTGTTTATATAGTTCTGTGCCTGTGTCCGTTTTCATACCTATGTGTGTGGAAGTGTGCTTATATAGCTCTTTCTATTTCAATTTTATAACTGTTTCTTTCCATCAATGCTTTTGACCAGTATTGTTACGGCAGACATACGCATAGATAGCGAGCATTTGCTTCGAATGTTATATATAATATTTGCCTCCCTTAAGTCGGTCGAAATTATCACCCAAGAAATATTTACGCAATGTTTCCAACCTTTTTCATTATTGATGCGTTTTTGGCCGTGAAAAGAAGAAAACGGAACAATTTTGTTGCGTGGACCAACCGTGGTGTACACTCGACGCCATTTCCGCTACCTGTTCATCTTGACAAGGAACGTGAAGTTCAACAACAAATATGTACAGTTACGAATAATTACAACTTCTCCTGTCGATAGATTTTATGTCATCCGTCATGCCACACTTTGATTTGATGTGTATGCATCCATTCATCTCTCTTCATATCTTGCATGAGTAAGTCGATATATATGCACACATACTCTGACGTGCCAAAAGCCGGCAAAATGTACCAACTAGAGACACTTTCCACAATTGACCAAAAGATTTCTGGGCAGATGTTGATGCATGCCGTTTCCATATCTATTCACATCTTTTTTTCTTTTTTCCTCTTTATTTTATTGTTCAATTCTTTTTCGACTTCCTTATTTCCATTTTCACTTCTGACTTGCTAACACGATTTCTTACAATTATGTCCGTGGACTAAAATAGGCTAAACTTTCTTTTTTCTACTTATTTCACAGCAATAAAGCCCCTAAGACGCGGTCGGGGTGGGGTGATTTACTTAGTGTGAGAACATATGAGAAAAAGAAAACATTATTAAGGAAAGAGAACATTAAAAGAACATAAAAGAAAAAGACAGAAGATAACGATTGACACTGAACTTAAACTTTTGAAAATGAAAATTGATGATGAGAGTTTTACTAGCGAGAAGTGCAAGCAAAGAAACTTAGCATAGAACTTAAGGTTACATATAACCATATCAACAGTAAAATGATTAGAACTTGCTGCCAACTCCGCTTAAATTGATAAGAAGAAAGTAATATTTATTTTGAGTAATATAAAAATGTGGCCCAAAGCTAAAAGTGGGGGATAGGGGAAGGCTGGTTTTCAATTTGTCTTGAACTTTGCTAGCCACAATTACTGATCTAAACATACAACAGTATTCCTTACACCAAACAACGCATTCTTATAGTTCTTTCTACAGCTGCCATAGTACCTCAAGTAGCCATGACTAGTTCCCATATGTACAATTTGTTGTGGTGGTGGGGGATACAAATAACAACATTTAAAAATGAGACGCCAAATGATGAGGAAATCTCATCAGACAAATTACCAATTACAATGAAAATATTTATAAAAAAGGCCCAAGGAAGCTACGTTATGGCGGTGGGAAACTGACTGAAGCCAAGATGCCAGGCCAAGATCAATAACATTGCAGATTCTTCTCTGGATATTATTAAGAATATCTAAATATATTGCAGAAACACCAGTTCAGATATGGCAGCTGTATTCAATGCATAGATGAATGGTAAACTTATAAGTATGTAAGATAGATTCTGGCAAGACAAATTATGTAGAAAGAGAAAGGGAACCAATTTTCCTAACAGCAGACGTAGAAATTAATTCAATATAGTCTTTCCATTTGATGTCAGAGTAAAACCTTAGTTCAAGAAGGCGTAATAATTTACACTCTTGGAGGTTAGCATCAGCCATTTTGATGGAAAGCAAAAAAGAATTCTCTCACACAATTAAAAGCGTTAGAAGTTTCGTTTTAGAGGCGTTAAAATTAACAAGCCACTCCTTGTCTCATTTAACAACAGATTGTAGGTCATTTTGAGACCAATAGCCAATTTGACTTTATCGAACCGATCAGATTTACTATATATATTACTATATATATTACTTATATTAATTTCAGCTATTCCATTATATCTCTCTCTCTATTTCAATCCGTTCATATCTATCGATCTAAGTACTTTATATAGCGTAAGTCGTAAATATGTATTAAAAGCATGATATTTTATTACGACTCTATGCTTTCTTCGTAGATAAAATATATCATCAAATACAGATGAAGAGCAACATATTGTCGTAATACATTGCTTTATATTTATGTCTGTATCTTACTGCATATCGACTACGCTGGTTAGGAATTAGATAAATTGCAAACACACCGACTAATATGTACGCGCTCTTGTGTCTGTTCGAAGGCGAGATGGCGATGTACACATCGAAAGACAGAGGGAAACGACGAAGGCCAGAAGAGGAGACCGCGGGTCAAACTGATTTAGACTTTGCATTCGTTATCGCATCTGAGGCTGACTTCGAGAAAAAGTTATTTTGTCTTTGTGAGCCGAGAACACAATTTGGTGAAATCCCAGGGGCGGAAGCTTGGGTTCAGCCAAGAGTCGGAATAATTGAACTCTACGAGGTGCGGAATAGTAGGGGTGATAAAGACGGAGAAGAAAGATGAAGGGAGAGGAGGAGAAAGAAAAGACAAGAAGAGAAAAAGAGGAGGTGTATAAAGAAGAAGAAGAAGAAGAAGAAGAAGAAGAAGAAGAAGAAGAAGAAGATGTGTCTGTAAGTTAATAAACGAATTCATAATGGCAAAAGAAAGAAGCAAAAAACTAGAAACAAAAAATGGAGAGACTGTAACAAGGAAGGAAATTAATATTACAGGGAGGGCGAAAAACTGGGAATAATTGAACATTGCGAGATGCAGAGTAGTTAGAATAAATGATGAAGGCAAAAAGAAGGAGAGGAAGGGCAGGAGATAGAACAGGACGTGATGATGATGATGATGATGAAGAAGAAGAAGAAAAAGGATGAGGATGAGGAGAAGGAGGAGGAGATGATGATGAAGAAAAGATCGTAAGGTAATAAGCGAATTCATTATGGCAGAAGAAAGAAAGTAAAAGAAAGGTCAATGAAAATAAGTGACAGGAAAATATGTCGAGAGAATGAAACAGAAAGTGCTACCAGTGGAAGAAAAAGAAAAGAAAATGAAGAAAAATACAATTAATCGGGAGACAAAAATGGAGAGACGGCAAAAAGGAACGAGATAAATATACAGGGCGGGGGGAGGTTGAAAGACGAAAGAAAAAGGGAGAAAATGAAAGATTAATCTTAGATGTATTTAATGGAATTACAATAAAAAAAAAGAATGAACGAAAGCAGAGAAGGGATTTAAATGGTGAAAACCAGGGGGAAAAACGGGCCAAACAGCAAGAATTGACAATAAAGAGAAAAAATAATAATACATGATAAAAGAATAAAATTAAGGAAACAAATCAAAATGGCGACAGTTATAAAGTGAAAAAATTTTCAATTAAAACTAAGTGATTTATTGGTATCGAAGACGAAAATAAAATCGGAAGGTCAGGTTGAAATTCCGACTAAAAATTGTTGCGTTCACTTTTTTTATTAATACGCTTGAGAAAAGGCATGAGCCTATTCTTCCCTCAGTTATTAGTTAAATACCAAGATAGGCTACAGTAAGTAACTTGGTCTGGCAGCTAATCTAGTAGAAGGTCTGCTTTGAACTGAAAACCGTGCAGAAAGGATCAGAAAATTAATGAAAACAATGAAAAAAAGGTTCAGTGGATAGTTAGGATCGGCAACGTTTTTAAAAGATATGGCATTAAAATAATAAGAATAAAAGACAAATGAGTGGAGACGATGAAAATGTTCAAAATGGCGGGAGGGGAAAATGAAGATAGAGAATAATAGAGAAATTTGTTTTTATTTATTTCACCTCCAAGCAAAAAAGCCACTAAGACGTAAGGGGTTATGGAGTGTTCGAGAATCCCGAAAGGAACAAAAAATACCTGAATGAATTGCAACAACGAAAAGCTTTCACAAAAAAAATAGAATGAAAAAAAAAAACAAAAAAAAAAAAAAATAAAACAAACAAATATTGTAATTAAGTAAGTTGGGAGATGAAGAGAAAGGAAGAAATCAAAATTGTTGGAAAAAAAAACAGAGAGAAGAGAATTAAGAAATCAAAATATACGGAAAAAAATGAAAGCGGATCTAAAAGTTAAGACAAAAGCGAACAGCGAAAATTGAAAGACATAGTAAGGCCGAAAATAAAGAATTAGGAATGAGAATTTGGAAGTTGAACGGGTAAAGAACACAAAAATTTCAAGAAGGAACACATAAACAAGAAAATAATAAATATGTGTAGTTATTATTATTATTATTATTATTATTATTATTATTATTATTATTTTCTTTGATTTCTGGCGTTTACACATTTCTTTCCGGGTCCCACCCAGGGACCTAAGGTTAGAAATGGCGTCATGACACTTTCCACTGACAAAAAAAAAAAAAAAAAAAGATTACATAGATAAAGCCCTTCGTAAGGTGTGGGCTGTACTTGTCAGAACAATTTTCTGTATCTCCTTGAGGCATGGACTTCCAGGAATCCCTTCAATTAATCTACTGGAATCTTTTCCAACCAGTCCTAGGGCTCCAACTACAACAGGGATTGTTGATGTTCCCATATGCCACATTCTCGAGATTTCTATTTCAAGGTCCTTGTACTTTGACAACTTTTTGAATATCTTATTATTATTATTATTATTATTATTATTATTATTATTATTATTATTATTATTATTTTAGCGGATAACCGTCCTTAAATAGACATCACGTTTTTTTTAATTAAAATTTTGTATTAACCATTTGGAATGAGCTATTGTAATTTTTTATGTACCCTATTTATGAATAATGTATGTTCAGACTGTTATTTTCAACTTTGTTGCCATATTCACCACGTTTCGTCCGTTATACGCTCCGGACTTCTTCAGATCATTGGAATTTCGAACAGGAGTAGATTCACGTCATATAACTAGGGCATCTTAGTATCAGTTATTTCCCTTTAACTCAACTCTCCAAGATTTTGTTCGCCGCTGCTGTAGCCTGGTATTGAACTCACAACTGGATTACTTTCATCAACGCTTTTATTGACTAGGCCATGTTTGGGACTTATAAACCTAAAATCACAGTAAACATTTTTTACCAGAGCTCACATTACATTTTTTTGTTATTATTGTTTTTCTCTACCACTCCTTATTACTGTTTCCCATATTGTATTCGTTTCTATGTTTGGCCGACTTAGGAGATTTTTGTGGCCTAGCATATGTGCTGATTCCTTGATTTTTCGTATTTTCCAGTGATATTCTCTGTCTATATTACGTGAGTCTTACATCTACCAGACAGCGCACGCGATTAAATTGAATAAAGGAATTGTACCCTCCGGTAAGTTTTGAACCTGGTTGGGAGAAATCCCCGTCTCACCTGGTGTGCATTTGACCAAAGAGCCACACAGAGAACAACGCCCCAGTTAGGTTCCATTTACCCTTTTAAGGAATACAATTATTTAGATTTTCTCGAAAGCCGATATCTGCTGGATTTTATATCCGAAACGTAAAATTTTGTAATGTCAGCACTCGTTGCCACTTTTGAGATACCAACGAATACTCGTTGTCAGTTTCGTAATGTTCATTGTAGTAGAGACTTTGTAACTGCAGATACAACTATAGTAAGACCGTTGAACAATACTAGTATCAGACGCCTTCGAATATCACCCGCGTTAATAGTACTTGTTTGATAATACTCGCTAGAAATAGTAATCCGTATAGTGATCCAAATAGAGAAATAGTATAATGAATAGAATAGAGAATAGCGCTCCGTATAGTAATAGAGGATAGACTAGAAATAGAGATCATTAGTCATCAGCTACTTCCTACATATATGCATTTCCTCTATGGTCACGTGATCCACTTAATTCAATAATTTGAATCTGTGTTTGCTTACTGGCGATCTAGGTTCAAACCCAAGTGTCGGCAGCGACACTTTATTCCTATATAGCATAAACAAAGCAATTTCTAAAGAACTAATGGATTAATTTGACATTTTTAGATGATATTTTTAGTGGATATCCGTATTTGAATAGATTTTCTTAAGATTCTTGAGTCGGGAGACGGAATACGCACCGCTTAAAAATAAACGGGATGTCTACTCAAAACGGGATAAAATCAGTAAAAACAATGATTGGTGTAATAATTTATAAAAAATTAATTCCATTAATTCCATTAATTCTTTATATATATATATATATATATATATATATATACTGGACTCAACCAACAACACTTTTTGGAAGAGCCAAATATACAGAAACAACCACCCGCATGTTTTGAATTCAAAGTCGTCCTTCTCATAAACCGGTTGCCACCCAGTCTTTCCCGCTATTTACCCATAGGTGGGGGGGAGAAGAAGATTCAAACCTTTCCCAAGTAGATTTGCACGTAAGGGAATGCTATGGATGCGAGTGGAGTTCGAATTCGGCTCTCCGACTTCTCAATATCTATCTATCTATCTATCTATCTATCTATCTATCTATCTATCTATATATATATATATATATATATATATATATATATATGTGTGTGTGTGTGTATGTGTGTATGTGTGTGTGTGAATAAATTAGACGTTATTTTAGTGGATATACGTGTATGAAATAAAACACCCGTTATATCTAATTATGTCTGTGGGCCTGCACACTAGAGAAAAGTTAATAAAGAAAATGTAATTTCCCATAGTCCTAATACATACCGTTTAAAATTTAAAAAAAGAAAAGAATAGGGTGTTTATTTGAAATACAGATATCCACACACACACACAAAAAAAAAAAAAAAAACGTTTGAAGTGATGACATATGTGGGATTAAAATAAGTCCATTTAGAGATAATAGAAATAATAGAGTTTGAATATATAAGAAAGTTTTTCAAGCGTGTCTGTCGCTTGCCAAGTACATGAAACTCAGAATTGTACCAAATGTTAAGGAACAAAATTTATATTCATTATTAGTTTACATTTTAACTCTGTTATTTTATATCGAGCACTGTTTTAATCCCACCAACACACTGCTCTCTCTGTCTCTCTCTATATATATGTATATATAATACATAAATAATACATATATATATATATATATATATATATATATATATATATAATTTAAAAATGAGAAGGTCAGTTGAATCCGCTAATTTAAAAATTGAATCCTAATAAACCTTATCCTAAATGAATAAACAACAAGGATCCGATTGCAAATTTGAAAATTTTAAAGAAGTCAACGCCTTACAACAGCTACAACAATATTTGCAACCTGTGCCTACAGGAAGAATAGCGATTATGACATTTTCGGATCCAAAGAACCTTTTAAACCAGAAATCCGCGGTCTTCAGTCCTTGCTTGCATATTAGAAAAATTCTCTTAAACATATATTATTTTTATTATTATTATTATTATTATTATTATTATTACACCCAAATATGCTTTGGTTTAGTTATTTTTGAAAATAATAATGTAGAGTACATTTATTTTTTATATTTTTTATTAAAATAAAAAAAAGCGTTAAAAGTTCATTTGATAAAAATCGCCTGAGGATACTATAAGGTTTAAACCAAAGTAGAAGATTCAACTGACCTCTTCACTTTTAAAGTTAAGAGCCATACATGTTAGTTTTACTTTGATCTTTTTTTTCACACTTGTATTGAACACTTTTTAACACTACTGTTTCATGGTCCATTTCAAATCTGACCATTAAACATATATATATATATATATATATATATATATATATATATATATACACTACAGTTCAAAAGTTTGAAGGTACGCTCAGAATTACCATCCAAAAAATAATAAAGAGCTCAAGAAGTCATTTGAAAACAAAAACCAAAAACAAAAACAAAGCAAAAAAAAAACAACACTAGAATCATTTATCGAACATATACTTTCAGAAATTTTTTCAAAATATTTGTGATGAAGTAGTCAATCCTGAAGGAGGATATTTTGACGAGAGTAAAATTTAATCATAAAATGCTTTTTTTTCCTTTTTGTCCTAAAAACATTTCTAATAATAAAAAAAAACATAGTTCAAGTTTTTAAACACATATAACAATTTTCTCTTATTTAATGTACAAAACAACTATTTCTTGGGCCAAATTAAAAAATGACAAGAGGTCGCCTAAAACTTTTGAATTGTAGTATATATATATATATATATATATATATATATATATATATATATATATATATATATATTTTACGTAGTTACTTCCAGTTATAATTTTTATCTTTAAAATAATATTTTAATTAATATGCGTAATATAAAATGAATATAATTAATTATTGTCTCCCCAGCAAGTGCTCGATAATTATTCGATTGAAAATGCGGTTGTATATTAGAGATATTTTAAAATTTTATCCCGAAGAAAATTTCAAACATTTTTAAGTCCATTGAATTTACTTGGAGAGATTTCAAATTAAATCTGTCTTCTTTTGGGAAGTTCGAGTATTGCAATAGAAATGGGAAGGGAATTTTATATATATATATATATATATATATATATATATATATATATATATATATATATATATATATATATATATATAGATAGATACATATGAACAGACTGAGATAGATATTATGATAAATATATATGAACAGACTGAGATAGATAAATAGCTTCGATGGTTAGATAGATAGATAGATAGATAGATAGATAGATAGATAGATAGATATAAACAGACTGACATAGATCGATAGATCGATAGATATGAATAGGCTGAAATAGAGGGCAAGATGTATTGAATGATTGAATGGTGGAAGTAAGTAATAAATGATCTACTGGCAAAAAATGGCGAAACATACGATGGATATAGTTATTGCATATTTGCTGGTGCACCGGGAATGAAAGCTTTTAAAAGACAAGATTGAATAGATAAAACATAATGTGAAGGAGGGAGTGACAAAGCCAGAATGAGGCGGACAGCCTTTGGAACAAAAATGAAGGAAGCAACCAATAAGCAGACGTAAAAGAACTGGGAGAAAACGAACAGAGGTGAATTTGATTAAAGGCATTAGGTAACAAAAAGAACAGTAGATAGCGAATGAGAGAGAGAGGGGGGAGAATGAAGAGAGAGATAGGAGGAGGTGGGGAGAGAGAAAGTGAGAGAGGGAAGGCAGAGAGAGGTAAGAGAGAAAGAGAGATAAGAGGAGGTGTAGAGAGAAAGTGAGAGAGAGGAGGGACAAATAGAGAAAGATAGGGGAAGAGAGATAGGAAGAGTTGGAGAGAGGAAGTGAGAGAGAGGTGGAACAGATAGACAGACATAGGGCAAGAGAGAAAGAGAGATAGGAGGAGGTAGAGAGAGAAAGTGAGAGAGTAGAGGGACAGATAGAGAGAGATATTGGAAGAGAGATAAGAGGAGGTGGAGAGAGAAAGCGAGAGATAGTAGGGACAGATAGAGAGAGAGAGATAGGGAAAGAGAGAAAGACAGATAGGAGGAGGTGGCGAGAGAGAAAGTGAGGAGGGGGTCATATATATATATATATATATA
>CAHIKZ030004310.1:1755000-1820000 GCA_903632075.3 Acanthosepion pharaonis | reverse complement strand
TTCGTCTGAATTTAAAAAAAAAAAAAAAAAACGTCAGGTTTCCATGTAAAATACATCCTCTACCTTTACCAAAATGTAGCTAATAACTGATACAATGATACTGTATAAGGAAAATCTAGACACCCAGTGTTCAATTTGAGTAGAATATTTTGGTAACCATGGAAACGTGATTTTAGCTGTGTATTTAAACCCGGTAAATTTTAAAAGTTACTCCAAAATTGCTTGAAAAAAAAAAAAAAATGCTTTTAATTTATTTGCAAAAAATAAAATTAGGGGTTTTAGCTTCTATTTTTGAAACATGGTTGAACTGTGTAGCGAAAATAACCATATTTTAAATCAATTAATTTATAATATTAATGCTCTGTAAATTTACATTGAGCACTATTTTGTAAAAATAAAATATCTATAAGAACACCGGATTTTATATCTTACTGTTCTTTCTTTTTATTTATATACATATATATATATATATATATATATATATATATATATATATCAATTAGATCTCATTTAAATATTCATGGAGACCTACCGGACACTATTCGTAACATACTTGTTGACGACACTAGTATAATACTTCCTGCATTTTAAAAAGACAACTGCTATTAAAAAATTATTTGATTATTTTTTTAAAGAAAGAGCTAGATTTTCTGTTCATTTTGTTTTTTAAAAAATAACCCCCCAAATGGTGGACTATATTCACACGATACTGTTGTAGACGATTTGTGAAGTTTTTCATCACCCGGAAGAGGCCTTCTTTCAGGTGGCATTCTTTAAGAGGCCTTGACATTTTCAACCCATAACAATATTAATAATCTACCCAGAACAGCATAATTCCGAAGTAACATGAAATGAGCACGAAAACATCTTTCTGCTACAATTACGGATTCATCAGTCAAAAAAAAAAAAAAACAAAAAAAAACAAAAAAAATAAAATCACATTGTGCAGCGGACAAAGCCATGATGGTATGTGAAAAGAAAATTCTAAGACATTAGTTAGATGAAGACGCTATTGCCACTTGACTGGGACGCCTCGGCGTGGTGTAATGGTTAGCAAGCTTTCGCTATAACAATTACGACTGAGTAGTGAGTACGATCCTCACTGGGTGCCCCATACTTTCGGCCTTATGCCACATCTTAGCTAGGCTTGGAAAATCATGATTGCCATATGAAGAAGTCCATTGGTGCCACAAAGGTGAAAGTTTAAAATCTGTGAGTTATTTCTACTGAAACTGTAATGAACAATGATTATTATTGAATTATGAGTTCGATTCTCATTGGGGACTTTGTAATAATTTCCTTGATCTCTTCCTAAGCTTTCTTTAATTCCTTTTACCTTTCTCTCTTCCCTTTTTAACTATGACTTTAATTTCTTTTTCTTTTCTCTCCTCTTTCTCTTTCATAACATTTATCTCACTCTCTCTCTCTCTCTCTCTCTCTAATTTCTTCCTCTTTCCCCTTTCTTTCTTCCTTTGTCTCTCACTTTTAAATACCTTTTTACTTTCTCGGTCCTTTCTCACTCGTTTCTTATTCTTTTTCATTATTCCTTTCTTTCTTTCTTTCTTTCTTTCTTTCTTTCTTCTTATTCCATTTCTCTATCTCTCTCTCTTACTCCTTTTCTTTTTTCACTCTTTGTCTCTTTTCTTTCGTATAAAGAGTTAATTCGAATTTCCCGGAAGATTGCTGAATATTCAAAGAATGACGTTAAATACAACTAAAACATTGCAACTAAAACTACCAAGATGTGGATACTAGTCTAAACAGATGCATGTACAATAATAATAATTCCTTCTGTTCGCTTTGTAGAATATTTATCCACTTGAATCTAAAATCCAGGTAGGTAAAGATTTGATAAAGCGAACACTGAACATCGTTGGGCGCCTATATTCCGCCTCAAATATTTAACGCGTTTAGCTATCGGACAACGGCTCGAGAAATTGCGTTACTGATGGAAGTCATCGTCTCTCTGATGACAATATATCAACCTCTGACCACAATTATGTTCTCATTGCAAATTGCCACCTCTCAACACAATCAGATTTATAGTCTAATCATTTCTCTTATAACATCATTAATCGATCCGACCTATTCTACAACAAGCCGACCCGTCTTCTGGCCCTCGCTTTGTTGATGTGATCGGAGCCGGCCGACCGGCTTACATGGCCTTCTACTCAGCCCCCAGCATACCTGTCGAAGCCTCTATCGCAGAGTCTCGTTTTCTCTTTCTTTATCTTTATTCAGACATATATGCACTAATCAAGCATTTGCTTGGGCCCCTGCTTCAACCCCACAACCGATTGGACATACGAGAATATGACTGTTCCCCCCGACGTTCCATCAATACATTTCTTAATTAGTGTTCATACAAATTAGCGGGTGATCAAATTGTTGGAATCAACATTGAGGCCTCATCACGATTTTACGGATTAATCTCTTTCTTCATTTAGTTTGACGACGAATACGTCAGGATCTATGGCAATGGGACTGGTAATGGGAACATTAGCTGTTGCTTTAGTAGAAAACATTCGTTGATTAATTCATTTACTCTTTACGGCTTATCAACCCTTAGCTGGTTAGTTAAAATCAGAAAATATTTTTGGATGGTAAGACGTTATTGGATGATAAGTATTTTTGGAGATATTAATAATGATTTAACCCATAGATGGGGAGAAGAGGTAGATTCATAACTTCACCATGGTTATTTGCACGTAAGTGAATATAAAGAACCCAATTGGAATTGAAAATTGGCTCCTGTTTTCCAACTCCTCGTCTATGTACCAAGAAGGCTGAGCGTTTAGAAATACCAAGTGCTGTAAGCTTGGATGTGTGGGTGGTGTCATGAATAACGATTCGGATTAGTTAATCAGATGGGTTCATTATATCCGTTTATGCGAAAATACCTTTCAGAAATACCTTTCATGAAACCACCTATTCTCCCAGGTTCCGGTTAATTACTAATTATTGTATTACTAACTCATTATTATCTAAAATATATATATATATATATATATATATATATATATATATATATATATATATATATATAATTTATTAAAAATTATAGCATAAACATGTTATAACATATTTATGTTATAATTTTTGAATAAATAACATTTGCTCTACTTTGTATTGAGCACTCTTTTAAGAATAGTCTTGTTGGTTATTGGAATTTAATTCTGTCTACACCAATCCTATACTTGGATATCTATCTATCTATCTCTATATATATAATTTTATTTAATTTATAATAGTGAAAGAATCGTATGAAAATCTAGCAGTGCTAATATTTTTATCATTAATAATAAAAATACATTTGTTTTCCTCATCGTTTTGTACAACCATCAGGTACTGATTTAAAACAATTTTGACTATGACACGCATGAAACTATGACTTGTGGTAAAACAGTGGATATATATATATATATATATATATATATATATATATATATGTGTGTGTGTGTGTGTGTGTGTGTGTGTGTGTGTGTGTATGAAAGTGGAAATTAAGGTCAGGCGCAATCTTTAGGTTTGAAACAGACTGTCACCGCTGGGTTCTGACTGCACTGTCCTATTTTACATTGACAGACGCTCTCCCTCTGATATTGTGCACATTAACCCTTAAATATAGCATGCATTATAACTATATTTTTATGACCGTCATAATCACTGACCACCACGAAACGTTTCATGTGTTTTCGGGCAGTTATGAAGTTTCCGCCAACTGTTTTATTTTGTGAAATGGGCATTTTCTATACCCACGTCCAATTACAGCATGATTCAGACAAGCAGATTGAAAACTGCTTGTCTGAATCATCTTCAAGAAGCGAGTGCAAGATCTAAAAGGTCAACCAATCTAACAGTGATCTCACCTCACAATCCTCACTCTTGCTCCACATGTGGCCTGCTTTGTAAATCAAATCGGGTCTCAAGTGCCACTTAAATTTATCGCACAAAATTTCATAACTGAGTCAATTGATTAAATTGTCAGATCTTCATACGTCGAAACCGACTTGGCGAGAGTCCATTATATATATATATATATATATATATATGTAAAAAAAAAAAAAATAGACGTACCCATAGAAAGTCGACATTTGTATCTTTAAAAGACAAGTGAGTAATAGAATTTGTTTATTAATACAAGTCTACATATGTACATTATACAATTCAAAAAATGATTTAGAATTTTGTTGAGTAACGTTTTATGTTAATTCTTCGTAGCATGCTATAGACTAAATTCTTTAGTAAGTCAAAGTCCTTCGCCATATTTTTCCAGAATTCCTTTAATTCGCGAAAAAGTTCACCTACAATCGTTATCGTTACTAAATCATGAATTATTCTTTCCCTTTCTCAAAGACTAAACACCACTTACAGGAACGTTTCGTTTGAAGCCATTTTTAATCTTTTATCTGAAGTTTTCAGAAAGTTTTAACCGGGTTAATGAGTCAGAATACCGGACTTGTATCCATCGAGTGAACTATAAAAAGTAAATAAAAAGTTAATACTGGATTGGGTAGAAATACCTCCCCCATAATGGTAAGACATTAGCTAAATGAAGACACCATTGTCACTAATCTCTTACCATTACGAGGTATTTCTGGTTGGTATATGTGGGAGGTATTGCTGCCGCGCCTTGTATAAATAAAACATTATGATTAAATGTTAATCGAATTCAAAGAGGTCAAGACTACAGAACTCTTTATTTTTTGTTGGGGTGGCACAGGGAAAGGAAATATAAAACACGTATTAATATAAGTTACTTATTTTTGAAAGATTAACTGAAACCTACGTATAATGTGCTTTATTTTTTTCAATAATTGTGGCTAATCATTTCTCTAGTAAAGTCAATTACACGTGTAAATTGATAGGACATAACTCTGCTAGTGAATTTATACGGTGCCTGAAATATTCTATATATAAAATCTTTATTTATTCCAAACAACAAACGTCCATGTCTTCCTCATTTTAATTGTACAATATACAGGTTGTGTTTGGAAACCCTACCTGCAAAATTATTGGAGAATATAACTGCAAAATTTGGTATAAATACTGAAAGGTTTTCCTTCTCGTTAGAAAAAAAATAACTTCATCGTGACTAAAAATGCCTGACATTAATGAGTGTCACTTGGATAGCATTAAAGTCAGTCTATAACCTTGACGACATTAATCAGGGTAAAACGCATTGGTGCCAAAAATATAATTTATTAAGTTTTATATATTATATATATATATATATATATATATATATATATATATATATATATATATATATTGTGTCACGAATTCTGACGACTGTTTTATTTTTTCATGAAAAAAACTTTTACACACACACACACACACACACACACACACACACACACACACACACACACACACACACACACACACACACACACACACACACACACACACACGGTGGAGTAATAGTAGATAGAGACATGGATTGCGGAATCAGAGAGCCGAGTTCGAATTCCAGTCGAATCCATTACATTCACTTACGTGAATTAAATGGGAAAAGTGTGAATCCTCCTCTTCTGCCTCCAGCTATGGGTAAATAACAGGACAAACTGGGTTCTATAGCCTTGAATGGCAACTGGTCTAGGAGAAGGTGGTCAGTGATTATGACAGTGAAAAAATATAGTTTTAATGTATGTTATATTTAAGGGTTAATGTGCGGAGGGTCGTTTGGGGACCCTGTGGTACAGAGTGCACCAGATCTCTTCAAAAACTACGGATACTTCTGCACAAAACCATCACCACGATAATCAAATCTCATGTGTAGGCGTCGGGATGTCAGTGTCCTAGGAACTGATCTGCTTGACCTTCATGCGTCGAATTCGACGCTAGAGTCGAGTGTGTGTGTGTGTGTGTATATATATATATATATATATTATAACTAATTCACGAAGGCATTGAGTCCTTTGAGAATAGCCGTATGGAGTACAGTGCCTACAAACGTCTGATTCGTAAAGGCGAACAGGGTCCAGCACCGGGTTCACAAATTCACCACGTTAATTGTGACATATGCGGAAATTTGTGCCTATCTTTTGCCGGCTTCAAAAGCCATTTGCGTAAATGTGCAAAAACCTAGAGTGCACCTGAATAATGTCACTGTAAACAAAACTGATTGGGTATGCCAATTCTGTGGCAAAATTTGTCGCAGTTTGGCTGGCCTGAAGAGTCACTTGCGAATACATAGAATTTGAGGGGAGTGGGAGTGGGGGGCGAGGACATGAAATAAAGGAGGTGGTCACGCTCGAAACCGAGAGGACAGACACGATATATATATATATATATATATATATATATATATATATATATATATATATATATATATATATATATGAATGTACAAGAACGAAGAATAAAATTCCAACGTTCAAAGCATGAATTTAAACAGGGCACAATACAAGAGTAGAGCAATAAATATTTGTTATACACTGTAACATTAGAACATGCAAGTTACTACTATAAAATTGTACATTTTGTTTCGACGTTTAATAAAAACATCTCATCAGGTACTTAACACTGATGGTAACCATCATTGTTAACTACCTGATGAGACGTTGCTGTTTATTTATATATATATATATATATATATATATATATATATATATATATATATATATATATAAATCATTTCACCCCAAGCAAGTTGGGAATGCCACAAGTGCACAAGACGTTACAGAGAGTGAAAGTGAGAAAAAAGACAGGGTGTAGCGGGGGGATTGGGGAAAAGATAAAAGATGAATGTGCTTCATGAAGATAGAAGATGTCGATTGACGTTACATTTAATTTTTTGAAGATTGCAGTTATCAGGGAAGCATGTAAACGGAAGGGAGTTCCTCAGGCCGGATATGCGAGAAAAGAATCTGTTGGAGCACAAGTGTTGCGCTGTCAACAGTAAAATGTTGGGACCTAGATGCCAAACTAATAGCAGCCTTACATTCAAGGCAACAGCGAAGAAACGTAGTCGAAGCAATTGCCATGAAAATATTTGTAGAAAAGACAGAGAGAAGCTACGTCGCTTCGATGAGAAAGTTACTGAAATCGAGATGACAAATCAGGATCTATTAAATTGTAGATCCTTCTTTGGATATTTTCAAGTACCTCGAGATGAACAGCAGGAGCACCAGACCAGATATGAAAACACTATTAAATGCAATGGTAGATTTGTAAATGTACATGATGGACTCTGACGAAAAAAAAAAAAACATCTGGCACAACACAATGACTCAACATTCCTTGCAGTAGATACATCTATTGATTCGATGTAGTCATTCTATTTCAAGTCAGTTGATAACGTGAGGCCAAGAAGGCGCAGTATGTTGCGCCCCTGGAGTCTAGCATCAGCCATGCTAGGCAATGATATTTGTAAACCTATTTGTTTAATAAATCCAAGTTATGATGTAATAAGTTCCAGACATGAATATTAAGATGATTTTATTTTTCTTTAACTTTTAACACTCTGCAACTGTTTCTTGAGCGAAAAGTGTATGGTGCCACTTCAGATGATTCACTAAGCAATAGTGTTTTTAAATTTCAGTTGTGTTGTCTTGTCCTGCTATGACAACAAGAAAATAACTGATTAAAATCAAGAACTAAGCCACTGCAGTTTAGACCCTGCCATATATAGTGGAAATGGAAGTAAAATTAATGAATAATGTAGAGTTTTAAAGGTTAAGAAATACGTGTCTTAAAAATCTGATATTTTATCCATTTTCTCATTGTGCTTCGTTTTTTGGCTTATACAATAACAACAATAATGTATATTTCCGTGTATAAGGCAACCTTTAAATCTTAAAAATACCCCTCCCCCCCCAAAAAAAAATAGGGCTTCCTCAAATACAACAGTTACAAAAAGCCGATCTTAAATCCTGTAGTATATCGGCACTGGTAAGTAGGCTAGTATGCTTCCGCCATGGATCGCAGTAGTCTAATAACAGCCTCGATATGGTGACTACCGATGTAAATATTTCTCGTTTAAACAATTCACATTATAATGCTGTACCACTTCTCGATTTCACATGAAAATGTAATATTCAAGAGACAACAATTTTCAAAAGCTCCCCTGAGCAACACGCACAAGTAACAAGTACTGTCAAAAAAAACTTTCTCTATTGATTAGTAGAGGTATGTTTCCATTCGCACCAATCATTATTTCTCAAAGTAGTGTTAAATAACATCATTTAGGATAACATACAATCCATATTTCCAATTAAAATTCATTATCATTGCAGTGTTAAATAAATAGCTTTCTTTTCTGGACAAAGAGTGTGTAAAAACTGTCCAAATTTTTGATAATCCTCCTTGATAATGGCTAAAGGTATAGACGAAAGCGCTCCTCGGAACTATAAAACATTTGGACACTTTTACACACTTTTTGTCCAGAAAAGAAAGCTCTTGTTGGAATAAAAGAAAAATTAAATAAAAATAAATATTTTAAACTATCTACTGTAAACATTTTAAGACATTTGTGCAGTATTCATAATTAATTTTACTAAGGTTTGTTTTCAATTTTAACTTTCAGATGAACACAGTAATTGATGAACACTACAATATTTGTCTTGAAAAAACAACCATAATAAGACTAATAATTTGTTAATTATTTGTTTCCTTTTGCTTTTGTTGTTCGTAATCATCAGGATCTTCAGTCACTTGTGGTCAACCTTTTCTTTTATTCAAATAAATTATGTTCTTTCAACAGCACATTCAATTTATTGAAGCCTATGTAAATGGATTGCAGATTAATTAACATAGTGTAATGGTAATAATAGCTGTTTCCCCACAAGGAAACATTTGGCATTAATTGACCGAGCAGCCAGTAGTATTTTGGGTTGAAATTCATAAAATCTTTCACTTAAAACATTTTCATAGGAAAAGAGGTTTTCAAGTCAAGAAGTTGTTCTCACCCTTTTCAGTATTGATGGACGTTTGATCATTCTATTTAAAGTCGTGGGGAATGCTAATTTCTTGATTATGTGATTATTTTCCAATCAAGTTAAATGTACCATCCATTTTACTTGTTGCTGCTGTTGACATTCCTCAAGTGATGTGGTTTCTGTTAGTTAGTATAGTTCTTTGTGATTCTGTAGCGACAGTCCACAATATATATTTCTGTATCTATCTATTTATACGTGGTGTGCGCCCGCGTATGCGTATTCGTGTGTGTCTGTTCATGTCCATCAAACTGGTTCGTTTTGAAACTTCATATATTTGTGTGCCTGTGTATATATGTCTCTATCTATCTATCTATCTATCTATCTATCTATCTATGTATAAATGAAATTATATGTATGTATGTGTCTTTCTGTCTCACTCTTTTCATTCTCTCTCTCTTTTCCTACATATATATATATATATATATATATATATATATATATATATATATATATATATATATATATATATATATATATGCGTGTGTGTGTATGCTCATATCTATCTGGGATATGTAGGACTTCATATATCTGTATGCCTCTGTATGTGTGTAAGTATGCATGCACTCGTGGAAAACAATACTACAGCTTGATTGTTAAGGATGTCATTGTTCTTCATACCATTTTTCTTGAAGGCATTGTTATTATTATTATTATTATTACTATTATTATTATTACTATTATTATTATTATTATTATTAACAATAAAATAACACAAAATATCGGTTGCGTTCCCTTTCAGTTATTTTTATATGACAAAATAATTTAGATTTCGTTATTTGTTCTTTTGACTTTCATTCACCTGTTCCGTTTATAGTTTCATTTTCTCCCCCTTTTTCCAGTATTTTTTCCTCCATTTTTTTTACTTCCTTTCCGCTCCAAACACACTTTTCCCCACCTTTCTGATATTTCCCGCTGTTTTTCTCCGCGTCTTCTTGTTCCAACACGAGCACTTCAACAGATCCACGACCACCATATTTATTTTTATTTATTTTTTTTTAATAATCGTTCAACCTCCCAGAGGCTTTTTCTTCAGAAATCACGTTTCCTTGTCTCGTAAACCCGCGAGCAGGACACGAACCTGAAACGAGATATTGTTCCAGCATTCGTACCTTTTGATGAAGTGGGAGATTACGGTACATATAGGTATGCGGGATTCGCGTTTATCGCAGAACATGTAGCTATTCATGGTTTCTCAAGATTTTCTTTTTTATCCCCGCTCTTACGTTTTGGCATTTACCATGCGTTGAATTGAAATCTTTTTTAAGAGACCTGGGTGCGGCATGGGAACTTCGGAGTTAGGGAGGCGGTCGGGCAACCAGGTATGAGAGATTGATATTGGCACGGACAAATCTTACAGTTTACTATCTTTTCTTAACAATGAGGGTTTTTTTTTTTTTTTTGCTTTTTTTTTTAATTTTGTTTGTCTGTTCTCTCTCTTATTCCTTTCGGAAATATTATTGGATATTGTTTTTCCTTTAATATAAAATAGAATTGCGACAGAGATCTATGAATTTTTCGATCTGTGAAGTGATATAAAACAGATTTAAAGAGAAACGAAAACTAAACGGATTGATAGATAGATATATAAATAGACATGACCATATCTATCTATCTATCTATCTATCTATCTATCTATAAAAGGCAGGATGTGTGTGTGTGTGTGTGTGTGTGTGTGTGTGTGTGTGTGTGTGTGTGTGTGTGTGTGTGTGTGTGTGTGTGTGTGTGTGTGTGTGTGTTGCATGTCCGCAATTTTCGACAGATTTGCACCAAAATTTACATGCACATACTCCAAGTTAGCGGGAAGACCAAGACCGACTTTCCATTTCCCAACTCCCATCAATAGTGGAAAATAATCGATTTTTTCATGCTTCTACCGCAGTTTTCATGTAGTTTGCGGCCATTTTCTACTGGCCAGAGTGAGATCCTATAGCTGGCTGCCACGAATAGGCAGTAAGATTTTATTGGCCAGCGTGAGAGCCAACAGCTGATTGACACGAATGTTAACTAGCATGCTAGCATGCAAAAAAAAAAATCGATAGCTGCATTCATCACATAGAGATAGGCAAGAAACAAGGTATGTAGCAACATCAGCACGGCAAAGGGCACTCCTTTAAAGGCAAGGAAGGGCAAAAATATTTTAAGTCAAGTGATAGCGATTGCTGTATGAATCGTACGATTTTTTAATCAAGCACGAGCGACGCCGGGCCGTGCTGCTAGTCTATATATATATATATATATATATATATATATATATATATATATATATATATATATATATGGCATGGATTTAACTCGCCAAAAGAGTGAAAAAAATGAAAAAGAGTTCTTAGATTCATTGAAAAAGAATGGAATCAATTATCAAACTTATGCTTTCAGAAACTTTTACAACAAATGCCAAAAAATTGTGCTGCAGTAGTGAAGGCTAAAGGAGGATATTTTGGCGAGAGCAAAATTATATCATAAAATGTTTTTTTTTTCTTTTTGTTATAAAATTTCTAATAAAAAATTATGTCTAACTTTCTTTAAACAACTTTGGGGGACAATTTAAAAAAAAATTACCATGGGTAGAGTCAAATTTTTGAACTGTAGTGCATATATAATCGACTCTCCCGTCGCGTTCGACGTATGAGGGTCAGGCCGATAAGTCCCCAGGAACCGACATCCCGACACCGGCACATGAGATTTGTTTATAGTGGTGAAGGCCTTGTGCAGGACCAGCCACACTTTTTGGAGGGACGAATACAGAAACCTGGTGCACCGAATGCATGCCACAAGGTTCCCAAACGACCCTCCGCAGGTTTTGAATTCAGAGTTGTCCTTCTCCTAGACCAGTTGCCATCCAAGGCTATAGAACCCAGTCTGTCCTGCTATTTTACCCATAGCTGGAGGGAGATGAAGAGGATACATACCTTTCCCATATATATATAAATATATATATATATATATATATATATATATATATAGATAGATAGATAGATAGATAGATAGATAGATAGATATGTAATAAAAATATAGTTTTAAGGTATGGTAAATTTATGGTTAAAAGTGCTCAATATCAGAGACAGAGCGTATGTAGATATAAAGATATGAAAGTGAACACAAAGATGTGTGTGTGTGTGTGTGATATATATATATATATATGATAAAAATATTGTTTTAAAGTATGCTATATTTATAGTATACACTGCTCAATATCAGGGATAGAGCGTATGTAATATAAATGTTAACATTGAGGTCAACATCCAGAGGCGACATCTGTTTCTCTTTAATCGCTAAGCCTGATCGTTTGAAGCATAAAACTGACTGTAGCCGCTGGGTATTGACTTCAACGTCCACATACACACACACTCTTATATATATATATATATATATATATATATATATATATATATATATATATATCTACTGAAATGTTGCCAGCCCAAACATCAGTTATTTTTCTTGGTCGAAAACGACTCCAGACCTCTTCATATAAATTTAAACAATGACACGGGTAATTCTAACTGATGATGACTCTGGTTTCAAGCATGGCCCCAACCCTTCAGTATTATTACTGTTAATATGGATTGCCTCAGCAATACTTTTGTGATACAATCAACCTTTGTTCGTTCTTTCTTCGTCAGGTATATCATGTGGAAGCAGTTGTAGCTTCTGAAACGATCTTGGAGTCTATTTCCCTTGATATCAAATGGTGATCAGGAAAAGATATTCCTGAGACTAAATCGGAATGATAACCTGACATTTGACTACATCTTACATCTTTATAGTCATAGAGTTGTCATTTGCAGTTGTTCTAGTATAAGATATATATATATATATATATATATATATATATATATATATATATATATATATATAATGATCCATTTGCTATGGAGTATGCAGAGAAACCAATGCAATCGCTAACAAAAATCCGTGTAATATGTCCGAAACTGATAGGATTTGCCAATAGCACACACTCTCTCCCTCTCTCTCCCCTCCCTCTCTCCCTCTCCCCACCTACTTCTCCCTCCCTTCCTCCCCGACAAATATATAGACAGGGGGATTGAAACTGATAGGATTTGCCAAATAACACACGCTCTCTCTACCTCTCCCCACCTCTCACTCTTCCTCTCTCTCCCCACTTCTCTCGTCCTCCCTCTATCTCCCTCTCTCTCTCTCTCTCCCTCTCTCCCACAAATATATATATACAGGGTAATTGAAATTGATAGGATTTGCCAATGACACACGCCCTCTCTCTCCCTCCACAAATATATATATACACAGTGATTGAAATTTAAATCCAATAAATAACACAAAATCATGTTTTCATATACTGTTCTTTAGAGAACATCCTCAGCAGACCAAGCATAGAAGTGGTCACATTTTAACGAAGACAAATTTTGCCCCAATGGATGAAACATTTCATTAATATGCCTATATTTCTGAGATGAGGTATTATGTACACTATTTACATTATTCGGACTATTGTCCTCATTTTTGTCGTCATAATTATTATATGGTTTCGGCCGTTGTACTCTCCGGCCTTCTTCAGGTGGTTGGAATGTCGAACTGAACGCTTTATTTCGCTCACTGGGGTAGACTGTTCTAGTTCCACGTGCCACGTTTAATGGATATCAGTTATCAGTTATTTCCTGTTAATTTCCCTCTCCAAGTTTTCCACTGTCTTAACCGGGTATTGAACTCACACTCTTTGGGTCCTGTCACTGGATCTAACTAACGCCTTTATCCACGTCTCCTTGAGGACATCAGTGTATGAATTTCTGGGTATTATAAGCCTAATGTCTTCAGCAACCCTATTTTTTTTACCAGTGCTAATATTGCAATTTTTGCTGATATCACATCATGTTTTTACCAGAACTCATCTTGCAATTTTTGTTGTTATTATCGCTTTGCTCTGGCACTCCTTATTACTGCTTCCCCTATTGTATTCATTTCTATGCTATGAAGAAGGCCGGAGCGTACAACTGCCGAAATTACTTACTTTTCCAGCATTGATAGAGTTCCAAATCGTTTACGTGGTCTTGTGGGTTAGGACTGGTTTAGCACTGTGCCATCCTCTTTCCCGCAAAAACATTTCTGAAAGTCGGTCGCTATTCTATCGCTATTTCCATGGCAAATATTCATTCCCTAGTTCTACCAGCTAGGACATGGCGAGCCACTTCCACAGAGTGAAAACATCCTCATTTTCCCCGTGTGTCAAATGTAAGAAAGTTCCCCTCATCCGCATTTTCACAAGAACTGCCACTTTATTGAATATATTCCCACATATTTTCATTTCTGAACACGTCAATCTCGACCTTATCGTCAGTTTGATTGCTCGATTCGTTCCTGTACGATCACTGAAGTTAAGCAACGTTGAACCTGGTCAGCACCTTGAGTGACCGTTTAGGAATACCAGGTTGTATGTGCGAGTGTTGTAATGGCACGAATTTCCTGTGGGTTCGTTATATTCAGTTATACGCAAATACCAGCTATGGGTTAATTTATAGAACTTGTATCAGCGAATCATTATTATTTTCTAAAAATATTTCTTACAAATCTAAACATGTTTTCTGGATTTAAATAAACTGCATAAGGTTAATAAGCAAGAGAAAATAAATCAATCATTTTCAATAAATAAATATGTCTACTGAGAAGGAATTTTTGAATGTCGTTAATATTTGAATTCGCAGAATGTGTTCGAAGTTGACTCAATCCGGAAAAAAATACACATGCTTCTCTTATTTAAGAAATTCGTGATGCGATTTCAGTTTGAGAATAAAATATCCTCAGTTGAGATTGTTAAAGCTGAAAATAGACTTAATGTCTCCATTGTTCCGGTCGTAAAATCTGTTAGTTTTATCTTTCTCTATCAAAATACAAATTTTACTTGTCTACCGAAAGGTGCAAACAAAACCATACTCTACATTCTTATAAGGAGGATCTTATTTAGTCTGCTCGTATTCATGTATTAGATATAAATCTTATCCTAGTTCCCAGAGATCTGTCTCCTAAGTAGCAACTTCCCATTGTACCCATGTACTGTGTGACTGGATAAGGCTGGATAATTTCTGGATATAATCGCATTCAAAGGCCTTGTATTAAAAACGATCATTTTCTGTTTTCATCGGGAGAATATTGGCATTTCCTGATGTATGCAGATTTATCAAGTTGCCATTCTAGGCTTAACAACCACTGAATCCATTTTAACTCTCATTAGGTGCAAAATGAACACGTTGTCACTGTCCATCGTGATGTATCATTCCATGCGTTGGTCATTTAGTAGTTACCTATAATAAGACCATTTACTGAAGCGTCTAATATTATTACATTGGTCAGCAACCGACTCGTCTCGCACAAGCCGATTGGTGCGCTTAACTTGTTCGGACAATTGAGACTCCAGCTGGCTAGTTGGTTCAGCGGTCAACGGATATATTTATGCAGGTGTGTGCGTGGGCGTGTATTGATCAGCAGTGGCATGGCCGATTGAGTGGCATAAGTGCGCCGGCCAGGAGGAAAGTGCTTTGCAAAGCGTTCGATGTCATATATTCCTGTCTGCTCAGTTCGCTAACGAAAGAGAGCCAGCAAAAGTCCGTGTAATATCACGACCGAAACTGATAGAATTTGCCAATAACACACGCTATCTCTCCCGCTCTCTCCTCATCTCTCTCCCCTTCCCTCTCCCTCTCTCAAACCTATGTCTCCCTCCCTCCCCGCCACACACAAATATATATATATATAAATACAGGGTGATTGAAACTGATAGGATTTGCCAATAACACACGCTCTCTCTCTCTCTCCTTCCCTCTTTCTCTCCCTCCTTCTCTCTACCTTTCCACTCCTCTCTCTCTCCCTCTCTCTTCCCACCTCTCTCTCCCTCTCTCTTCTCACCTCTCTCGCCCTCCTTCTATCTCCCTCTATCTCTCCTTCTTCCCCACAAATATATATACAGGGTGATTGAAATTTATAGGATTTGCCAATAACACACGCTCCCTCTCCCACTCCCTCCTTCTCCTCCCACAAATATATATACACAGTGATTGAAATGTAAATACCCATTTTAAAATACTTATAATTTATTTATTAACTATAATTTTTACAAGAAATCGATAGAAGAGGAAAGGGTTTAGGATGAGGTTTAATTTAATATTCAATATGGGTTCCAGATTTCGCTACCAGTATTTCGAGCCGACCAGGAATCGCGTCAACTGATTTCACCAGGAACTCTTGTGGTATGGAAGACATAACTTCTTGTATTCGTCCTTCAAGTTCTTCCAAAGTCTTTGGTTTGGTATAGTAGTCTTGCTCTTTTAACCAATTCCAAAGAAGAAAAGTCACAATTTGTTAAGACAGAACTCCTCTTTCAAACAATCCTTCATTTGATAGGATAAGGAACAAACAGGAAACGTTTATAAATTTAACGTTTCGCTTTTTTTTAAGCTTCATCGGCAAATGAAATATAGAAGAGAAAAAAGAAAATCTTATTTATTTTTGCATTATTTGCTTTTCATTAGATTAAGTAGACCTCACTTGTATTTGTTTTGTCAGGTTACTTTCGTGTGTATCATTCTTGGTATTTAGTCAAATCACGCATAGACTAGCCAGATTTATGATACACAAACACACAAGAATTATACACACGAACACTACCCGACAAGACAAATACAGGCGAGGTCTACTTAACCAATAAAAAAACAAACAACGTAAAAGTGAATCAAAATTCTAGTTTATATATGCGGACTTTGGTTGATAATGTGTGTGTGTGTGTGTGTGTGTTTCATTCCTGTCTAGCACTACGAAGAAATTAAGTACATAATTCTTATTCAATATCTGCCCTGCTGGATAATCTCATCACAGATGAAGAAGCGGCTTGAAGCAACAGAAATGAGACTCTACAGAAGGATGTTGAGAATATCAAAGAGGCAATGGACATTTATACTAAACATCAGGAAGAGACAAATGAAATTTCTAAAGCAAATAATGAGGAAATTTCTTTAGCACATAATGAGGAAAGAGGGCTTGGAAAATGAGATACTCACATGACAGATCAAACGCAAGAGGGACAGAGGAAAACAACTTGAGTGATTGGATGGCGAAGCAGGCATTGGGGGAGATAGCAAAAAAAAACAACATTTATTAAGCGCTACAAAGGAGAGAAAATTGTGGACAGCCATAATCGCCTACATTCGAAAAGGTCACAGCACATAAGAAGAAGAAGAAGAAGAAGAAGAAGAAGAAGAAGAAGAAGAAAGGAGTAGGAGGACAAGAAGAAGAAGAAGAAGAAGAAGAAGAAGAAGAAGGAGAGGAAGAAGAAGGAGAAGAAGAAGAAGGAGAAGAAGAAGAAATGTGTGTGTATTGATTGTGGGATATTTTGAGTAGGAGAGAGAGAATTTAAGTTATATCGGTTGTAATTGTGGGAAATCTGATCTTAGATTCCTTAAGCAGAAATGTGCACACACATACATATTATCAACAAAATCCTGCACAGATCAACGACAATTATGATACGCAAAAAGATAATAATTATACTCACGAACGCTATTATATTAAACTTTTTAAACAAGATTTAAATTTCATGCCTGATGTTTGCCATGCGCGTGAAGCTTTGAATGTCATCGTTCGGTAAGGTACAACAATGTTATTTTATAATATACCTCTTAGTTCTGTCATTTTACATCAACAACTGTTTTTACCCCAACAATCACTATATATATATATATATATATATATATATATATATATATATATATATATATATATTATGTGGACAAAAATTGTCCAATCGGTGTTATCTGCAAAATTATCCAATTGTTACATTTGAACCGCTGTATCTTAGAAATGAGTAAAGATATCTTACTGAATTCTCCGGGGTTTCTATAACACTATTGGACTCTACTTTGAGCAATAAGAATGTGTAATTACTCTCCAAGCTTAACGGAATAATCGTGATGAAATCGATCATAAACGAAAATGACATTTTCATCATTAATTAATCATAGCTAAGGATGGGAAGCTCATGAAGGATTGATATTAAGTTATATATATATATATATATATATATATATATATATATATATATATATATATATGTGTGTGTGTGTGTGTGTGTGTGTGTGTGTGTGTGTGTGTGTATACAAGGTTCATTTGCCAACCTATTCAAGATGATCTTCGCCCTCTAACCTTCTGTCCCAGAGTAACAATGTGTCACACGTACGATTTTATTTTCAAGTATTTTTCACTCTTTTTTTGGACTGTCATAGCTGAAATTCCTCTCTCACGTGTCAAACGTCCTATGGATTGAGTTGGATCTTTTCTAATTGATCTATTTAGATCTAAGTTGTAATGACGATCCCTCTTGCTGTTGTGGCCTCCTGATCCAGTTTTCCTCTCTACTGTTCCCTTTTTTGAAAAAAAAATACCGTCCTCTTGATGGTTCTTGAAGAGATTTTAAGATGGAAGCCAAAGTATGAATGTTAGTACCATTACTGAAAGCCTGAATGATCTTTTTCCTCTCACCATTGCTCATTCGGGAAGACAACGTGGCTGACACAAAACGATTTTGACCTGTCCTCTTTCTAGCTGAATAACTCAAAGGGTTTTTCTGTGATTCTTACGATAAATAGTGTCCTGATGGCTAAGTGTCTTGTCTAAAAATCTAGAAAAAAAACTCAATTAGTTTAGTAGATTTTTTAGATATTAAACATTTTGTGGGATGAAAGATTATACTATTACATGATTTGGACAATTTTGCTGTTACACCAGGTATATATGGGGAGATAGATAGATAGATAGATAGATAGATAGATAGATAGATAGATAGATAATGAACAGACAAGGATAGATAGATAGATAAGATAGATAGATAGATAGATAGATAGATAGATAATGAACAGACAAGGATAGATAGATAGATAGATAGATAGATAGATAGATAGATAGATAGATAGATAAAACTGTCAACTCTCTAAGATCAATGGTGAGTAAAGACTTTAAGCGTGTAAAGCTTGAGGGTCTTGGTAAAGATCATCCTGCTTTGAACTTTGTTGACTGGCGCTACACAATCACAAAGAAAGAACTGTAGGGCTTCTTCGGTATAAAGGGATGTTTAGATTGATGCGACTACACATGTGCATGATGGAGCGGAGACGCTGAATATTTTAAAATAAAATTTTAAAAAATATGCTTTGGGTGTATAGTCTAGACAATTTCATTTAATTCCTTTTTTTGTTGTTCATCATTCCATCACTTTATGATAATGGAAGCTCTGGCATGAAAGGTGAATTGCTGTAAGAACTTGGACGTAAATTAACTCTTCATTATCTAGCGATTAAAGCAATTTCTATTTTTATTTTCCCTATTAATTAAAGCAGCATTTTTTAAAACTCAAAATTGGGATTAGATTCATTATGGCGAGCAACTAAAACATTGCATGTGTTGTTTTGTAAAACATCCCTTTTGTGTTCATATATTCTTTTATTTAGATTTCTTGAGGTTTTCTCCTATGTATTCCTTTTGGTAATTATTACAGGTGAATTAAATAGATGAAGTAAATTCCCGCTTTAAGTTTTAGCTTATTATTTTTTTGTATTACCGTAATTCCCCATGTATAATACGCATTTTTTCTAAAAAAATAATAAGCAAAATTAGGTGGGGTGTTATGCACAGCTACAAAATAATCCTCAAAAAATTGCCGTTTTATTGGTCGATTTCAGTTGCGACAATTTGACACTAACATTCGGCGATTGCGACCCCATAAGGATGTCACAAACAATCACATGTACCTAACTATACTTACAAATGTCAAATAAAATAAGAATTATCAGAAAACTAAATTAGAATTATATTATTCTATGTTTAAAAGCATTTTTTGTGAAAAACTACATACAGATCCGGTAGATTGCACATTTTATCGAACAAAAACAGCTTAATGAGTCTGCGCAGTAGACACAATATAGGTATTTCCGTTTTCATTTTAGAATCGTGATGATCTGAAATTTTGATAAACATCTTCAATTACAGCTTGAATAAGAGTAGGAAACGCTGGCCATAATGAAATTGGATAGGGACAATTTATAGGCTTTGATTATCAAACGGGGTACGTATTATGTGTGAGTAGAAACATTTTCCCACACTTTCAGCACAATTTTAGGGGTGCGTAATATGGATGAAGGCGCGTTACACCTGAGGAATTATGGTAATTAAGTCTTTTATTGTTTTAGAAGTAGTTGTAAAACATTTTATGTCAACCTTAGAATAAATATTTTCAATTGCAGTTACGTGTTCCACTTTGTCATAAAGAAAGAGAGAATGGCCACTCAAACCAGTCAGGCTGAAAAAACTGGCCACGCCGTGTAATGGCTATAGCGCGTTTGTCTCGCTATATCAATTACGAGTAAGTTATGAGTTCGATCCTTACTGGGTCCTTTATACTTTCGATTCTGTACCACATCTAAGCTACGTTTGTTAAATCCCGATGTCAATTTTCATATCTATCTCATGTGTTCTTTTTTAGTTCTCTTCATATGTGCATATGTTTATAATGTGCGTGAGTGTTAATCTATATTTCTATTGAATAGTGAGATCGATCCTCACTGGATGACTCCATATTTTCGGCCTTGTGTCACATCTAAGCTACACCTAGAAAATCTCTATGAGGAAAGAGGACTCGGAGAATATAACTAAGAACGTACTGAATTCAAGAGAAACAGGTAGAAAGAGCGAGTAACCCGTTTTAGAGAATGGGTAAGAGAACAAGAACATAGGCGGTAAATAGTCAAAGAAAAGAAGTTGTGGAGAGCCATAATTGACCTGAATATATATGGCACAAAAAATGAAGAAGAATCAGGTTAGATTACCCCCTCAAAAATGGTGTCTCATTCCTTCTATGTGTCATGTCCCTCCAGGGCGTTAGTGATCATGGCTTTCGACAATTTTCTATCCGGTGTAGTTCTTAGCTACATTTGCTCTTTGCAAAGACTCCCACTCCCATCTATTCTCTCAAGCTCGTCTGCCTTACCCTGTCCCTCTTGCCCTGGATTTGCCCTTAAATTTTCCAAGCCCTTCTTCTTCATTATGAAACTATAATTATGAAATTATAATTTTAGTTCTCTCTGATTCTGACTAAGTGGACTTTTCTTTCTGTTTTTCTTAAAGATTTCATTGTTTCTTACGCTCTCCGTCCATGGTAATTTCGGTAACCTTCTGTAGAACATTTCTGTTGCTTCCAGTTTTGTCATCATCTGTGAGAAGATTTTCTAGTATTTAATGCCATAAAAGTTTATTGATAGTACCTAAGAGTACAGTAAACATTTCTTTGTTTCTAACATAATTTTCCCGTGTAAGATTAAATTAGTCTGACATAAAGCCACCTTACTAAGGCACGTAATGACAAGTCGAATTCGCTATTTGCTTCAAGAGGAAATTTTCTGTTCTTCTATCTGCAGTCATTAGAGAAAAGTTTGTAGGTATTTGTTTAATAAATCTTTCCTATGATATCGTCGTTTATATAAATGGCTACTCGAAACTGATAGTCTTAAAAGGAAACAGACCAAAATTCATTTGTGCATTTTCAACAATTAACACTGCTACAAACGACCCATCCAAGCTCTATATCTGAACAGCATGGTCTGCTCCCTGAAGTGAATAACTAAATTTATGGTTCAATCCCGGAACAGTGCACTCTTGCAGAAAGCACTCGTTTAACTAAAAGATTTTCACCTCCCTTGACTTTTTTTCCCTTCTGTCGCATTCCGTCTCTAATGCGAACGAAACGGCCATTTGTATTCGAATAGGAGGATAATACTGAAGCGAACGGTGGGTGTGGCTGATTCGCTCAGCCCACTGACCAATCAAACCAGCCGTGCTGAAAAAAAAAATCACTCGCGCATGCGTGCGACCGGTGACGCTGCAGATTTTCTTCTGGGATGTGGGGAATGGCGGCCAACGATATCGTTAGAAACTGTTGTCGGGAAAAGTGGACATCAAAGTGGACATTGGTCATCTCCTGCCATGCAAGAAGATGGTTATTCAACTCAGGGAACATCCAATGAAGTAAAAGTTTGCCCTCTCATTGTTACTAGGATAAACGCAATTGCAACATTGTCTGAAGTTGTGTGATGAGGTACAGTCATTATCCCATGAAGTTATTCATACTGCTTTCCACGCTATCCGGGCTTTGATCACTAAGTTTCGGTAGGGGAGCTCCTCGGCCTTCCTCATTTATGTATTGCATTCTGAAAGCTACTTTTATACACATACACAAGTGAGGTGGTGCTGAAAATTTATTGCCTCGACCAAGAAGGGATCGCGCCTAGTCAAATTATGATGTTTGGCCCTATTTTGGGGAACTTTTCAAAACCCCGTCGTACATGCAATCTATATATGTATATGATGCATAAAAATTCTCTTTAGTCAGAAAATCTTACATTAATTCCTGACGATAGATAATCCCCGCCTACTTGATTTTCGAAGCACTTTTATAATAAAATAATTAGTAAACATCAATTAGTAAGAAGACAAAATCAAAATGTTTGGTTATCAGCAAAAGAGGGACATCCCAAAATACAAACTAAGAACTAAAGATGTCAACACCAAACAACACGAAACTATTTAAACATCTGGGAACTGGCAATTTCAGCACACTACGGACGATTTGAGTTCTTCAGTCTATTGGCGTATTTCGTATAGATAACGTTAAAATTTCCCTTTCCCTCTGTCGTACGCCGACAGCTTAGGGATAGAACCTCCAAATGATGCCAAATCAGTCGAGTTTCGATCCCGGCTTGCCACACTGAAGACCGATATATATATATATATATATATATATATATATATATATATATATATATATATATTTAAAATTTAAAATTTTTTCATCATGACACAGGAAATACCATGTTTCAAAAACAGAAAACAAAAATTTCAATTATATTAATTTCCAAAAATTGCTTGAAGATGAAACAGAACTAATGTTCTTAATTTAATAAAATTGAAGTTTTTGTCTTTCTCGTTTTGAAACATAGTAATTCCTGTGTAGCGATGAAACCACATTTTTAGATCAGTTAATTTATAATATTTATGCTCTGTAAATTTACATTGAGCACTGTTTTGTAAAAATAAAAATATCAATAAGAACACCGGATTATATATCTTACTGTTCTTTCTTTCGTTTTTTTTTTTTTAATATATATATATATATATATATATATATATATATATATATATATATATATATATATTATTCAAGATGTTGAAAATGCAACTGAAGATTTTGAGAATATTTATTTAGAATAGCTTTACCGGTTTCACAGTTCTATGAATGTCAAAAAATTAAATTGTTAGATTTATAATTTTATATATTAATAGACAGTATTTAGTAAAATATAGTAAAATGTAAAGGTTTATTTTTTTTTTTTGTGATGTATTTCATCCGTTACGATTTCATCGGACTGAAACGCGTCACAAAGAAATCTTCCCAGTTTGTCATATATATATATATATATATATAAAGTGAATATTGAAGTCAACACCCAGAGGCGACAGACTGTTTCATGCTAGGCACAATCGTCAGGCGACCTAACATGAAACAACCTGTCGTCTCTGAGTTTTGGCTTCAATGCTCACTTTTATATTTATATTTACATACGCTCTATCTCTGATACTGAGCACTTTTCCCATAAATTTAAGCACCTTTAAACTATATATATATATATATATATATATATATATGCGTGTGTCTGTGTGTACACGATGGAGCGCCTAAAAGTACTCCACAAAAAAAAGTAAGTAGTTCTTTGTAACCCTTTCGATCACCCGAAAGTATACTTGCTCAGATATATATATATATATATACAGTGTAACCCGGATATAAGAGAGTTGTCTCTTATATCCGGGTTTCTCTTATATCCGGGTTTGGTCTATTATATATACATTAACACAGGCTCTACTTTGGGACCAGAGAAAATCTCTCATATGCGGGTTTCTCTTATATCCGGGTCTCTTATATCCGGGTTACATTGTATTTGTCTTTTGGTGCTAATTCAATTATAGGCCAACAATGGCGGCCCTGAAGTACGATATCAAATCAATTGTTATTTATAGAATTTATGAACGGGAGAGCTACCATTGCCTGAAACATATATTAATGGACTAAAAATTGTATCATGAACTTATTATCTCAAAAACCATGTATCATGAAACCATTACTATGTAAAAAAATTAAAAATCTTACACTCTAAAAATATTTCCTGTATTTAAGCAAGGGGGTGAAGAAAAGGCTGTAGAAAACGAATCTATCAATCAATCAATTTGGAGATTGCAACTAGAGTTGTTACGATAAACCATCAAACAGACTTGGTCATCCTCACACACACGCACACCCCCACACACAGACACACAGACACGAGAGCGCGCACGCACACATGTGGGAGTTAGAAATAAGCAGTCATCCACTTTTAAAAATCGGTAAGCGTAAAACTGACAGTTAATGGTAGATAAATGAAAAATAATATATACATACTTGACTCTCCCGTCGAATTCGACGTATGAGGGTCAAGCAGATCAGTTCCTAGGAAACCGACAGCCCGACAACAGCAATATTTGAGATTTGATTATAGGTTTTGGCAGGACCATCCACACTTTTTGAAGGGCCGAATACAGAGACCTGGCACACTATCCTCCGCAGGTTTTGAATTCAGAGTTGTCCTTCTCGTAGGCCAGTTACCATCCAATGTTATAGAACCCAGTCTGTCCTGTTATTTACCCATAGCTGGAGAGAGAAGAAGAGGATTCACACCTTCCCCAAGGGTCAAATCAATTCACGTGTGAATATAATGGATTCGACTGAAATCGATATATATATATATATATATATATATATATATATATATATATATATATATATAATGATTTCAACGGACTGTCGCCACTTGGTGATAATATCATTGTCCACACCTATATGTACACAGTAGCAATATATTTTTAACATTAGAGTGTATAACATGCAAGTGTGGATGATAAAGGAATAAAAACGAGAAACATGTGGATGCTCATTCAAATAATTTATGGAATTAATCTCACATTAAATAAAAGAAAGGCAGAAAAGACCATTTCTGCATTTGATATATTCAGAAAATGAGAAAGTTTAAAGAACATTGGAGGCAAATTTCCTTTTTGAGAACAACAAGAATGAGGATTCTCGTCGAAACAATTCATGAAAAATAACTTTTCAGCCTGGCGGAGAAATTCATAAAACATATTTTATTGAGAAAATGTTAAACAAGAGAAAGCGAATATGTTGATAAGACAGTTTTCAAAGCGTTAATCAATATATTTCGGAGGTCGTGCCTATTTGAGAATGTGCCTCGTTCGCTTGTGTCTTTAAGTGCAAAATTTCATAAGAGTTGCCAATCTCTAACGGCCCGACTTGTGTACCGTACCTGATCTCTGGCCACTTGACAACAATAATGAAAGTATGTTAAAGATAGAAGCCGCCTCTTTTAGCTCACACAGACGATCCGTTCAGCGCAGTGACATGACAAACACCTTTCCCCGTGCGAAATACCGATAATTTCTGATGAAGATTGTCTTTGCCAATACTGGGTGTGAACGCAATTTGCAACCCGGCACTTTCTTTAACGTCCAATTTTCTGGCGTCGTGCGTGCTTTTAATACCAAAAGCTTTTCAGGGAGATTGTCTCTGAAGAATGTCTATTCGGGGTGGGAGTAATGAATTTCGACGTAATTCACAGCAAGATGAACTTAAATTGCAAAGAAGATTTAATATTTGTTTTCGTTTTTTTATACTAGTAAATTGAGTACTTATATATATATATATATATATATATATATATATATGCTCTCAACTAACATATAAGTACTCAATTTCCTAGTATAAAAAAAAAAACGAAAACAAATATTAAATCTTCTTTGCAATTTGTTCATCTTATATATATATATATATATATATATATATATATATATATATATATATATATATATATACACTAGTATAATCACCTTTTTCAAAATAGAGGCAATTGTTGGAAAGTCTTAATTTGTAAATATGGTATCTATGATTCATTGATTTAGCGTTATATAATTCACTTTTTGATCAATATATTCATGTTAAAAGTTAACGTGTTTGATTTATCTGTAACTATGGAAGCACCTCTCGATAGACAAAGATTAGCAACAGAACAGCAAAGACGGCGACGACGAAGTTTATCACAAGCCAAAGTTGAAGCAAAATGCTCAATAGACAAAGATATCTTACATGAAATGTTTAAACAAATAAGACTGCAGTCTAATAAACGTAGGCGTAAAGGAACTGTTTAATGTTTCATATTGCTCGGTAACTAATTTTGCCTAAATGCAGAGAAATATGTTTTGTAAAGACTATTAAAATCACTAAGGGAAGTAACCACTAATAAATATACCACCTTCAGTTGATTTACCTCTCTTTCCACTATACAGGTTGTCCCTAAAGTATGGACACAGGAAATCTCAATAAGCAAATGCGTATTTCGTCACAATTGGCCAGAGTGCACAATGTAATATATAAAATTATACAAAACTGAGCCTATCTATATAAATAAAGCGCAGTGTACGTCCGTCCGTCCGTCCGTTTTTCAATCTCGGCGAATCATAAACAACCTGAAGTAACAATAACTACCGTAGTTACACGAGATTAAAAATTAAATAAATAACTCATTTAAAATTAAATTTAAATATCGAATAGAGTGAAAGGTTTAAAAAAAAAATTCTTTATTAAAGGTTTAACTTTAATTTCACTTTTCCTCGTAAATTCAACTGATCTATCATGCATACTGTGGCGTATTCGAAATATTACATAGTTCAGCTTCCCTAATGTTTTTTAAGAATGACTTTATGTGAAAGGATGGTGATTTTAAAAGAAAATAAAAACTGCGAGCAAAATAAATATAAACAAATTACGGAGATCGGTTGCGTATACGAAGAAAGATTCAGCCGAATTAAGGTGTCGAATAAAGATAAAATAACTTTATTATTTCTAATTTCTTATAACATTTACGTTCATAAGATAATGTAAGTAAAATGCTGAATGCCCAAAAGCCCTCCACAGGAGTTAACATATGGTACGTCCGAACAGCGGTTCTTAGGCTAGTTGATAATAAAAATCTGAGTATCTCGTCACTCTTACCGCCTGAAATAGGTCGCGTAAATCAGTAATATATATTATATATATATATATATATATATATATATATATATATATATATATATATATATATATATATATATATATATAATATAAATATAGTTTTAATATAGTTTTAAGGTTGCTATATTTATGGGATAAAGTGGTCAATATCAGAGATAGAGCGTATGTAAATATAAATATAAAAAGTGAACATTGAAGTCAACACTCAGAGACAGACTGTTCCATACTCGACGCAATCGTCAGGCGGCCTGACGATTGCGTCCAGCATGAAACAGCCTGTCACCTCTGAGTGTTGACTTCAATGTTCACTTATATATATATATATATATATATATATATATATATATATATATATATATATATATATATAAGTATATGATTAGTGTATACGGAATAAATTCCAATAACCAACAATCTATCTTCAACAACATCATTGATAAGACACCAGAGGTGTTGAAACGAAAATGGCTATTTTTGTAGTGATTTTTAACATAATTGTTATAATTTTTAAATATATATATATGTGTGTGTGTGTGTGTGTGCGTGTGTGTGTGTATGTGTGTGTGTGTGTGTAACTTGAAACGTTATTTCTAGGACATATTTAAGTTGATGCTCCGTTTATTTTAAACCCTATTATATTTCGCCTACCAGCCTGAACGTTCAAGAAATCATCGTGCAAAGAATATATATTTCTACACACATTGCTCTACAAATCGGTACATTGAAAAAAAATCGGTATAAAACCTCGTGAGGCGCAAAGTTCAACCATAATTCAATTCAACTTCCTATTTCTCAGATCCAAATGAATTTAGTCAAATTTAACTATATTGCAAATTCTAAAATATCAGCGCGTATTTTACACGAGATATCTATCTATGGCCAGTCTATTATATCTATCTATCTATCTATCTATCTAAATCTGTTAAATCATCTATCTATCGATCTAGCTAGCTAGCTATCTATCTATCTATCTAGCTATCTATCTAAATCTGTTAAATCTATCTATCTATCTATCTATCTATCTATCTATCTATCTATCTATCTCTCTATCTATCTATCTATCTATCTATCTATCCAAATCTGTTAAATTTATCTATCTATCTTTCTATCTATCTATCAAATCTGTTAAATCTATCTAAATTTGTTAAATTTATCTATCTATCTATATAAATCTGTTAGATTTATCTATCTATCTATCTATCTATCTATCTATCTATCTATCTATCTATCTCAGTTTGTTCTATCTATCTATCTATCTATCTATTTCGGTCCCTTCTACGACCTCACTCAATGCGGGTGAAGTGTCACTATTTCTCAGCCCGTTAAATACGTGAATAGAGTATAGATAATTTAAAGCGATAATTCGGAATTCAATTTAATGTAACTTTTTCCAATTCTCTTTTTATCTTGGATTGTCAAAGGTAAAAGTAATTCCATTTCTTTTATAGGGGATTTCCAACATTTTTTTTTTTTGCTTTCAAGTTTGCATTTTATTTTTAAACATTATTTTCAGTAATTCTAACCTTTTTGTATTTAACTGAAATTTTTATTAGAATGTTTCAAGAAGATAAATGACCCTGGTTTCCGATCAACGTAAATGCCCTCAGATTAGTTTACGTCATTGGAAGATATCAGATAAATAAAGACTAAAATAGAAATAAAAATGTCACTTATTTTCATTATGGCCTTTCTTAATGAAACAATTGTTCATAGCGGACAATTCTTTTAAATATTTTGTTTTGATTGAAACTATCGTACGTTAAATATCTTCAACACATTTCAATTTCTTTGATATAACTGTGGCAAAGGTTATTAATAATGGTCTGCTAATCATTGCTGAGCACAACCTACTCCTAAGGCGATTAGACAGTCCCTGTTACAGACACCTGTTACAGGCACATTCATGTTTGTTCAACACCTTCAGTGCCCACCTCTTGTTTACGCTGCATTTATTCTGAGCGGACTTTAGTTGCATTGTCAGGGATGGGGCGCGTAATCCTTGGTAAATAACGATATATGCATCTAGATTTTAGAAGAATTATGTAAATACAATTTTATGTAGTTTACAGGCATTTTCTCCTCTTAAATACGAACTTACCATGTTGATAGGAATGACACGAATAAGAAGAAAAGTACGCACGCTCACATATACAATTTTTTATCTATCTATCTATCTATCACTTTTATATTTACACACGCTCTATCTCTGATATTGAGCACTTTATCCCATAAATATAGAACACATTAAGAGTATATTTCTTCATATATATATATATATATATATATATATATATATATATATATATAAAAGTACAGTCTATGTGTGTGTGTGTTTGTGCGTGTGTGTTCAAGAGCTCCCACTGGTCGGATTTCAATGATTCAGAGCTCATTGAAAAGCCCTAGAAAAATTAGGCACAGGGAACAATTTTCATTGAGCTCAGATTCAGGTTGCCATATTATTCGAGCTTAAATATATATATAAATATATTATATTAGCCATTATCGTTGCTTTCATGCTCGAAGGGGGAGTAACTCTTATTTTCATTTTGTATCCAAATTGCATTGCACGTTTTATTATAAACTAGCTTAAAAATCGCCTTATCGGACTGCATTTAAGCTAGCTCCTGTGGAGGACTCATGGTTTCGCCATCAACACAATACCCTAGAGAGGTGTAGATGCCATCAGTCAGTTATGTGCCATGCGTGATACACGTTTAGGCGATCATGTATCTTTCGATTTTTTCCTGCAGTAGGTTGTCATTTTTTTCTACGGTTGACCAGTTGCCATGCTTACCTTTTAAAAGTTCAACGCTAATTCGTCTGCTTCCACTTAATTTAAAGACGTTTTGATGTACTTAGATTCTTATTTTCCGTACAACCAATTATTTTTTTTATAGCTGACAGAACAGGGGACAATTTATAAGATCAAATTAATATAGTGTAAAGATGGAAAATTAGAATTAGTTATACATTCAACATTTGAAGAGTTAGAGAAACATAATTGCTAATTAAGTAAAACCTAGATTATGAAATATAATTTTCATTGAGCTCAGATTAAGGGTTGCCAGATTATTGCATGATTAAAAATATATATTAATATTTTATATTCCATAATTTAGGCTTTATTTAATTATCTTATAAGATTATAATTATATTGTCACCCATGAAATGAAAATAATTGTTTGTATTTACATTATATATATATATATACACACACACATATATATATATCTATAAATAGGTATGACGAATATGTAGACATAAGTTGTAATAATATAATTGTATGTATCTATGTATATCTATGTAAGTATGGTTGTATACACTCATATATTTGTATATGTGGATATGTGAATGATATGATTGTATATGCGCATTATATTTGAGAATATGTTAAAAATGCGTATATTTGTATTTAAACTATATTTATGTTTGTATTTGGATGATTGTAAGACTATACACACACACACACACACACACACATGTATATACATACACACACACACACACACACACACACACATATATATATATATATATATATATATATATATATATATATATATATATATATATATAAAAAAAAGCTTAAGCACTAATATTCCATGGTTATAATTTATTACATTGGAATCGTAATCACGATCCAATTCATCAAAACTACAAATTCAAAAAGAAATCGGAAAATATTTTATACTTAGATATTAAATATTAAGATAATTTATATTTAAATATTTTTTATTTAGATATTTTCCGATTTCATTTTGAATTTTTGTATCCAGCTGACATTTTTAAATGGATTTGAACACGAGAAAGATGACAAGTCTACATAAACCCGGAGATATTCTTATAATTTCTCCCTTCTTCAGACCAGATTTCATGATGAGTATATTTTGGGTTTGTATGTTTGTACTATTCAATTTGTTGCCATAGTCATCTTTCAGTGGTTCCTAAACTTTTTTTTTTTTTATCTGTGCCGCATTTTTGGAATTAAAATTTGCTCGCGCCTCACCAAATTTTATCTGATAAAAAGTAGATTCAGAAATAAAACAGAGACAAGGTTAAAGGGAGATAACCGCGGATTTGAAGTCAGAATATTATTATTGATAACTGTCTCCTCCAAATTGCGGACCGATAGTTACTATATTCTTAATACTTGATATCATGCAAAAATATCACACTGATAAAATAACTCAGTAATTACTTATACTGGGACTCAGTCATTCAATTACAAGTAATCCATAATAATATTTAAAATTTTGAAATCATATATATTTTTGGCATATAAATTATTTGAAACTGTTTCTAAATCTTTGATTGTCTTTCAATCATTCCGCCTCATCTGCTACCCTCTTCTGCCTCACCTGCTACCCTCTTCCGCCTCACCTGCTATTTTCTTCCGCCTCACCTGCTACACTCTTCCGGCTCACCTGCTATCCTCTTAACCTTCATCTGCTACCCTTTTCCGCCTCACCTGCTACCATCTTCTGCCTCACCTGCTACCCTCTTCCGCCTCACCTTCTACCCCCTAAAATGTGTACTCACCAGAAATCAAAGGAAATAATAATAATAATAATAATCTTATTATAATTGTGTTTGTAACTCTCTTCGTAAATTCGTACGACCGTTCCGCCCTGCCAATACCCAATAAATAATGGGCTATTTGATCGTGTGGAAAGAGGGAGAAAAGACACTACTTGGTTTCAGTGAGAAAATAAAACATATAAAGAAAGAAAAAAGGGAAGACAGAATTGTTTAACGGCTGTTACAGGGAAATGGAAATAGTTATCACCTTCAAATCTTTTTATTTGTACCCACTTCTTAAAATAATGACAAGCATTCATATTTATGATTGCTATTGCCATATTTTGTTAAAGTTGTTAAGCTCAAAAATTTAACAGTGATATAAGGGAATTTCTACGGATATTTTACTTTTGTAGAACTCGCCATAAGCTTACACTATCATTAACTGAAGATTTAAGATTCAACAGAATATTCAGCTAGGAAAATCGTTATATTATCATGGGTTAACACTAGCAATAATAATAATAACAACAACAATAATAATAATAATAATAATAATAATAATCAAACCCATCTGTTATGACGGAACTCTGGGAAAGAAAGAGAAAGGTTTATAGTAACTGCTTAACATCAAAGCTTGCTAACAGTAAGTTAAACGAGAAAAGATTTAATATACTTTCCCAATATAAAGATGAAGAAAAAGAAAGTGTTCTTTAAATACTACCATTATTTCAGTCGGGAACGGATCCTCAAGAATAATTAAGGAGAATATTAACAGACACATTAAGAAAATCCCAGGAAATCCATCTTCATCTGAAATTCGAAGGATTCAGGAGAACTGCTTCCATTGAAACTGTTTAAATAACTTCCAACGTTGATTCAAACCTTTGCAAGCAGCAATGCTTGTGTAAGGTTTGGTTTGGTTTGTTTTACGGCCTATCAATCTACATAGGTTATTTAATACCGATAAAATTTTTACTGCTGGTGATAGTGCTTTGACCCCCAGTTCGGGGTGTTAACCACCTGCTCACAGCTGGGACCCCAACAGGCGCCACCATCCCGGGCCAGGGTGGACCTGGGAACACCAGCAATCAAGAGGCGGTTCTAAGCTCCTCAAAACCCCCTGTTGGATGTAGCCAGGACGTGGATGTAGTTTATCGTCTTACCCAGGACGTGCTTGTCTTGGGTGTAAAACACCAAATTGGTAGCTCGAAAGAGTGTAACGCGCCTGAACATTTGCCACAGAAGTCGATATACAATAGCGATAAACCACATAATGGCGGTAAGGTCGAAGAGGAAAGACTAGACTGAATGCCACCAACCCCCGAAGATCCCAACGGCGGAATAGGCAAAAATCTACACCAGGGGTCGGCAACTATTTGCTAAGTGCCGACTTAAGGTTTTAAAATCATTCAGTGTGCCAACAACATACGTATTTTTATACAAGTCAATATACCTGTTCTACAATATATTTTATATTGTAATATATAGTATATGTAATTTATTATATATTAAAACTGAAACAGCTAAATAGTTTCTTTGTATTGTAGTTGTTATTGGTTCGGACTTCGTGATGTCATTTGCGACTGAGTGCCATTGGATATTGCTTGGCGTGCCAGGTGTGGCACGCGTGTTGTAGGTTGCTGACCTCTGATCTACACGTTCTCAACGGCCAAACCGGAGAGAGCCAGTTGGGTTGGCTAGAGCCCGATGCAACCAGGTTTACCAGATCTCGCCTGTCTCAATTTCTTTGAGCAGCGAGGGAAGCGCTTCTGGCCCAGTGTGTGGACTTCTCCGTCGTGCTGAGTTGTCCACCAAAATCAAATTCACGCGAATGGTCTCGTCAAACTTCATCTCCGCCACCTCCACCAGGAATAGGGAGAGAATCTGACGATCCCGATGATCGGATGGAAGCCGGTGCCGACCAACACATCATAAGTCTACCGTTAATTCCATGTAAAACGTTAAAACCAAATCCATTCTTTTTATTCTATGCGCCTTGTTCCTTGAGCACGTTGGCGATCATGGCTCTCCACAATTTCTTGGTCTTTGTAGCACTTAATAAATGTTGTCTTTTTTTATCTCTTCTAAACCCAGTTCTGTTATTTATTTATACCAGCTGCTTGTTCCTCTTGTCTTCAATAGGTCCGTTGATTTGTTGATTTTTGTTTAGCAGCATATCGACGTCTACAGGTTATTTAATGCCGAAATCTAAAGATTCTGTACGAAATTTTATTTTATTCTTTTTAGATAATAATGGATTTAGTAACACTAGTCTTACTAATTAACCCATAGCTGGGGGAAAAGATTTGGATTCATACCTTTTCAGAGGGTATTTGCCCGTGCAGCTATAACGAACCCAACTGGAATGGATACTCTGCTCTTCGATTAAAAATTCCGAGCCATTATCCAATAGACCACCCGCCTATCCAAGCTTACAGTACCTGGCATTTCTAAGCGCTCACCGATCTTGGTACTGACCAGGCTCGACGTTGCTTAACTTCGATGATCTTACGGAATCCGTGTTTCAACGTGATGTGGCCGTACTAAATCATTCAGATATAAAAATAAACAAAATGATTGATGTAACTGTTCCAATAATTTTCGACAGTTAAGAGAAGAACGCGATTTAAGACAAGAAAAAGAAAAAAACATGTTTGACAATGTTAAATAATATTTCCACAGTATTTTTGTAGACGCGCGGGTGGTGTAATGTAGAAAGGCTTGGAATGAGAAATAGGAGAGCTGGGTTCGAATTCCATTCATATTCACTTTCGAACAAATAACATTGGGCAATCATGAATCAGAGAGATGATCGCCCAAGCGTATCACATTCGCCCTACCCGCCTTTATTGAGGGTAATGGCTGAATCCTCCCGAAGGACAAGGTCAACGTCCAACAATTGAACTTCACAGGCTGCGAAGAAGAATCAATCTCAGTCTTAACTTAGTTCCATCGTGGATGGGGTTTTACACAAGGAGAACTGAACAATTCACCATTTGTGGTGCGAAATGAACTTCTTAAACATCATAAATACAGAAATCGTCTTATCTCTTTGAGGTAATTTTTTTATCCACTTTAAGCAATAACGCCATCTGTTGTTCAGTCTGTGTACTAAACAAGATGGATGAACAAAATATATACCTCTTTACTATCTTAAGATGAAAGGTGGTATGAAAATTAAAAAAAAGCCACGATGAAGATACTAAAAGTTCAAAAATGGGATGAAATTTAATGACCGACACTTCAAAGATGGATACTCGATAGATATCGTGGCATTGACGGCTGTATCACAAATTTACATAAAGCATATGCAGCAATGAAAGTCGGATGAAAGAAATGAAAGAAAAGAATGACATGACAAAAAGAGACAGTATATTAACGAAGAAAGAAAGAAAGAAAGAAAGAAAGAAAGAAAGAAAGAAAGAAAAAGAATAAACACATTTTAAAATAGAGGAATAAAAGTAAAAAAAGACATTGGAAGTAGCAAGAAATCGAGGAAAAGAAAGAAAGAAGGAAAGAAAGAAAAAGAGAAGACTGGAAAGCTTGAAAAGAAGTAGAACGAAAGAAAGAAAGAAAGAAAAAAAGAAAGAAAGAAAGAAAGAAAAAGGAAAAAGAAGAAAGATAGAAATCAAAAAGAAATAAATAAATAAAGAATAAATGCATTTGGAAAAAAGGAATGAAAGTAAAAAGACATTGAGAGTAGCAAGAAATCGAGGAAAAGAAAGAAAGAAAAAAGAAAGAAAAAAAGAAAGAAAGAAAGAAAGAAAGAAAGAAAGAAAGAAAAAGAGATAACTGGTAAGTTTGAAAAGAACTATAACGAAATAGAGATAGAAAGAAAGAAAAAAGAAGAAAGAAAGAAAACAAAAAGAAAGAAAGAAAGAAAGAAAGAAAGAAAGAAAGAAAAAAAATTTACAATTTTTAAGGAAAGATGACTAAACTCTCAAGGATGGTGTTCATTCAGAATTTCCTTTTCGTTGACTGCTTGCCAACCAAGGCTATGGGGACTGAATTAGTCCAACTTTTCTTATATTCAATGATCGAATATATATATATATATATATATATATATATATATATATATATATACATGGTTGAGCGGATAATGTATCTTAAAGGAACGGACTGTAAAAACGGTGGGCCGTGTCCAAATTCCGGTCTGTACTGATTTATGGGTTTAAATACCAGACAGGGATCTCTTGTTTTGGGGTGGCAATCAGTCGAGGAGAATGATATTTCTAAATTCTGAAGAGGCATGGTCTCCTTCAAGCTCTCTTGCCAGAGACACATCCATTGCTACTATTGTTCTAGTATATGTTCTGACCCTAACAGGGTAAGTTACTCGTGACGTCACACACACACACACACACACACACATATGTATGTATGTATATCGCGTGTAACAGCAAAATTGTCCAAGTCGTGTAACAGCATAATTGTCCATCAACAATATGCTTAATATCTTAAAAACAAAACAAAAAAAAACACTCAGATTTCAGTTAAGACGTTTAGATATCTTGGCAGCATCTGTCGTAAGAATCACTGAAAAACCCGTTGAATTATTGTTAGGAAGAGATCAAGTCTGTCTTCCCAAATTAGCAATGATGAGAGGAAAATGATCATTCAGACCTTTAATAATGGTAGTAAAATTCATACTCTGGCTTCCGTCTTCAAAGTCTATTCAAGAACCATCAAGAGAATGGTGAATAATTTTTAAAAAGAGGGTACAGTAGAGAGGAAAACTGGATCAGGAGGACACAAGAGGACACATCATTTCAAGTTAGAGCTAAAGAAATCAATTAGAAAAGATCCAAGTCAATCCGTAAGATGTTTGACACTGAGAGAGGAGTTTTAGCTATGAGAGTCCAAAGAGCAGTGAGAAAAAATTGAAAATGAAATCCTACGTGAAACTTGTTAGGCACCTTGTTACTCCCGGACATAATGTTAGAAAGTTAGAGAGGGCGAAGTTCATCTTGAATAAGTTGTAAAATGATCTTAGAATATATATATATATATATATATATATATATATATATATATAAAAAATGTGGATGGTTCTGCACAAAACTTCACAACTATAATCAAATCTCATGTGGGTTGGTTGTCGGGCTGTCGATTTCCTAGGAACTGATCTGCTTGACCCTCATACATTGAATTCGCGTCATATATATATATGAACTTTATTTCAATTCTTCATGAGCTTCCGATCCTTAGCTATGATTAATTAATGATAAACATGTCATTTTCATTTATGATCGATCTTATCACATTTCTTACGTTAAGCTTAAAGAGTAATTATACATTCTTATTGCTTAAAGTAGAGTCCAATAGTGTTATGAAAACTTCGGAGAATTCCAGCAAGATATCTTTAATCACTTCAAAGATACACAGGTTCAAATCTTAATCTAACAAATAGACAATTTTGCTGTTACACCGGTATATATATATATATATATATATATATATATATATATATATATATGTGTGTGTGTGTGTGTGTGTGTGTGTGTGTGTGTAAATTTCTAATTTAAAATTTAAATGGTACAATCATACACAAAATTACCATGTTTCAAAAACAGAAAATAAAATTTAAATTTAATTATAGAATTAAATAAAATCCCTAGTACTGTTTCATTTTCAAGCAATTTTTGGAATTCCAAAACAGTACAAGGGATTTTAATTTAATTCTATAATTAAATTTAAGGTTTTAGTTTCTGTTTTTGAAACATGGTAATTCCTGTGTAGTGATTTAGAGAATTGCAGTGAGCACTGTTTTTCAAAAATAAAAATAATTAATAAGAACACCAGATTATAAATCTTACTGTACTTTCTCATTATTTTAATATATATATATGAAAAATTTCTCAGAGTTAACCTGTTTTTTACATTTATATCTATCTATCTATCTATCTATCTATCTATATATATATATATATATATATATATATATATATATATATATATATATAACTATTGATGACTACGGAAGCAGACTCTTGCTGAGAAACGTTTGTTTCCATCTATATTGTTATTGGTCTCCTTTCTCTCTTTCTTTTTCAATCTATCTCTCTTTCTCTCTTTCTTGTTCAATCTATCTTTCTTTCTCTTTCAGTCTATCTCTCTTTCTCTTATTTCTTTGTTTCGTTTACTTTCTATTATCTTTGACACTTTCTATCTTTTCTTTCTTTTCTTCTTCTTTTCATCTCCCAACCCCAGCTTCAATATCTTTTGCGACGTCAGATCGAACATAAAACTTGAATAAGAATAGTCGGACGTGCGCTGCATACTGTCCCGAGGGGTAGAAGCAATGTCCATGATCTTCCTTTGTCCCTACTGGACGCTGGCTGGACACTGACAGTTGAAATCGAGAGGCTGTTGTTACAAGTAAACATGTGCGAGACAATACGAGTTGGCCAAATCCTGACTCGCCGAGTACTAACAACTTTAACTATTTTTTTTTTACCTTTCAACGAAAATCCTATCAATCACTTTTGAGATGTGCTCTGGCCTCATTACTGAGGCTAAACATTTCGGACCTATTTAGTACAGTTGTTGATACCTAAATAAAATAGTTGTTGCTAAAAGAAATGGATTTGGTCTCCGTTTTCACGGATCCTCTCACAGCGAACACATAATTTTTTAAGATCTGCTGTCTACGAAAGGAAACAGTGAAAATGGTTATTTTTTCATATTTAAAAAAAAAATAAAATACGACTTTGGTTTTATGCTGACTCGTATGGATGTCATACATGGGGTCAAAATTACGTATAAGTATTTAAATTATCAGCTGCATACAACAGAATATTAGTCAAAAGAAATAATGAAAATGCATCCTCTGGGTAATACAAACAGCTAAAAGACTATTATATGGACTACTATTAGTACAATGTCGAGGATAAAGGAGTTTAAAGATCTAATAACTAGATTTAATTTCATTTGACTAGTTGCTCCCCGTGTTAACATCGTAAATTTTTTTTCGCGCTATAAGCGATCTTCAGATTACGATCTGAATTTTGGTTGAAGTGTGAAACCAGCCACCATGAACTGTTTCCGCAATATATATATATATATATATATATATATATATATATATATATATATATTTAGGCAGCAATGTTTCATTGATGCATGTTTCATTAAATAATATAGACAAGTTTTGTCTATTTATTTTAAGTAAGTTCCTTTCATATTGTCTGATAAAAGCAATAACATTATCATTGAAAGACGAAAGGAAATCACCATATTGATACATGTTTAAATCGGATCTAAGCTTTCGGCTTACATAAGCCATTATCAATTATTATCTATCTATCTATCTATCTATCTATCTATCTATCTATCTATGTCTGTTCAAATCTATCTATGTCTGTTCAAATTTATCTATTCACACACACACACACACACACATACCCCCCACACACACACACACATATATATATATATATATATATATATATATATATATATATATATATATATATATATATATATATATATATATATATATATATATATGTATATATATATATATATATATATATGTATGTGTGTGTGTATACATATGTAGAGCGAGAGAAAGACATAGATAGATAGATATAGATAGATATAGATAGATAGATAGATAGATAGATTTTTTATATATATATTATAATTTAATTAAAATAATCAAATAATTATGAAATGAAAAGGAAAAAATGAAGAAAGAAGAATGAAGGTGTGAAGAAAGTAAAGAAGGAAAATTCATGGGTGGCTTGCCTTGCAACTAAGTGTACATCTTTCACATTATTGCCTGTGATCAGTGTTCTAATTTAGCTAAAATAACTAGAATTTTTAAAGTCGATTTTCAAGAAAGTTAACCAAGATTCTTTACTTAAATATCCGTGGAACTTGATCTCTCTCTCTCTCTCTCTCTCTCTCTCTTCTTTTGTCTAGTCAGGATAAGTCAAATGCCAAGTTTAAGATATTGAGAGTAGCGAGGAAAAGAAAGAAAGACAGACAAGGGAATAATAACGACGAATCAAATAAAAGAAAGAAAGAAAAAGGAAGAAAGAAAGAAAGAAAGAAAGAAAGAAAGAAAGAAAGAAAGAAAAAGAGAGAACTGGAAAATTTGAAAAGAAGTAGTAGAATCTTTATAGAAAGAAAGAGCAGAAAGAAAGAACGAACAAGAAACAGAAAAAGAAAGAAAAAAGATAAATCGGGAAAGAGTGAGAGAAAGAGATGGAGATAAACTGAAATAGAAATAAGAAGAGAAAAGGAATACAAAGAAAGAGGAAAAAGGAAGTTTGACAAGAAAAAGAATAATGCATTAAAGAAAGAACAAACTAAAAAAAGAAAGAAAGAAAGAAAGAAAGAAAAAGATAATAGAAAGAAAGAAGGAAATAATAAGAAGAATAAAGAAAGAATGGCTGAGAGAAGATGAAAGAAAATGAGTTAGAAAAGAAAAAGAGAGAAGGAAGAGAAAATAGAAATAGAAAGAGAAGATAACTTGTTGGAGAAGGGAGATTAAATAGAAAAAGTAATAATTAAAAAAGGAAATAAAAGACAAATAGAAAGAAAAGAATGAAATAACAGAATGATGCTGTATATTAACGAAGAAAAAGAGAAAGAAAGAAAGAAAGAAGAAAGAAAGAAGAAATGCATTTTGAAAATAGAGAAATAAAAGTAAAAAAAATATGTTCGAACGAACGAAAGAAAGAAAGAAAGAAAGAATGAAGGAAAGAATAAACGCATTTGGAAAATAGGAGAATAAAATAAAAAAAAACACATGGAGAATAGCAACAATGAGAGGAAAAGAAAGAAAGAAAGAAAGAAATAAAGAAAGAAAGAAAGAAAGAAAGAAAGAAAATAGAACGTTCGAAAAGAAGTAGAATCTTTATAGAAAGAAAGAACGAAACAGAAAGAGAAAGAGAAAAAAAATAAATCGGGAAAGAGTGAGAGAAAGAGATGGAGAAATAAGAAGAAAGAAGAAAGAATGGTTGAGAGAAAATGAAAGAAAATGAGTTAGAAAAGAAAAAAAAAAGAGAAAATAGAATAGCTAACGTGTCGGAGAAGAGAGATTAAATAGAAAAAGTAATAATTAAAAAAAGAATAGAAAAGACAAATAGAAAGAAAAGAAGTAGAGAAAGAAAGAAAGAAAGAAAGATATTTTGCAGATTTAAAAAAAATATTTGTGAACATTTTCGCGCTGAAGTGAAAGTGACGAGTGTCACCTTTTAAATTTTCGAAACAAAACAGAAATGTTTTATATTCTTCGTATTTTATTTTGATTCGAAATCGCAACGTGTCTACAATGAACCTTGTTGTTCATTGGTCGCGTCCGCACGAACAGACATCGAACCGGAAGAGCCACATCTCACTGAAGAAAAGCGTCGGTTCAGAAATGCGAAAGAAAATGTAAACAAACAATAACAAATCAATTCATATCATAAAACAAATACAAAAAAAAAAAGACACTGAAACAAGGCATTAAGAATAATTTAAAGGAAATATAAAACCGAAAAATAAAATTTCCATTTGTTTTCGCATGAAGCACGTATGATGAAATGAAGCTAAAAAGGAATGACCCGGATGCCCGGCGCGCTTCCATAGAAACTTTTATCTCACCCTCTTCAAGCCTTCCGCCATTTTTTTACCCCTTGGCAAGATTTGAACGCATGGAAAGTATTTGAGAACGATTACGATGGTTTTAAAATTCAGATTGGTCGATTCATAGCGTTTCTAGTTGTCAGCCGATTTGAAAACTGAACGTAAGAATTTAGTCAAGCAAAAGAGTTTGGCCTGAGTTTGTTTTTGAAATTAGCTTTTCAGTGGAAGAAGTGAGGGGAAAGGTTTAAGTGTGAAAGGGAAAGAGAGAAAATGAAAGCAAAAAGAAAGAAAAAAGGAAAAAAAGGGAAAAAAGAAAGAAAAATAGGGACAACGAATAAAATTCAGAAGGATGAGAAGAAAGAAAGAAAGAAAAAGAAAGAAAGAAAGAAAGAAAGAAAGATAGAACGAGAAGAAAAGTTGCGCGAATAAATGAATAAGGGAAGGAGGGATGGATATTTAAAGGAAGGAAGGGTGGACGTAAGGAAGGAATCACAAGAAAGAAAGAAAGAAAGAAAGAAAGAAAGAAAGAAAGAAAAAGAAAGAATGATGTTTTTGGGACGGAAAGCCGAAGGGAGAAGAATATGAAATTAAAAATAAAGAATAAAATCAAGGAGGAAGGCAAGAAAAATAAAAAAAGGAAGAAAAAATAGAAGAAAAGACAGGAAGGAAAGAAAGAAAGAAAGAAAAAATGTAGGGAAAAGACTGAAGAAGAGGAGAAAGAAATCTAGAGATAGAAAGAAATAAATGCAGAGAAGGAAAAGAAAAAGGAGGAAATAAATGAAGAAAAATCAAAATGGAAAAGTAGAAGAAACGAAAGAAAATGCCTGAAAAAAAAAAAACTGATTTGTATTTGTTTTTAGGCTTACCAAACCAATTGTGGTTTATTCAAAGCTGAAAAACATTTTGAATTATAAGAAAAATACATATTTTGTTACTGAATATGTCATTAACAATTTCTTTTAGATTAATCATACTTTTTCCAGATATAAATGCAACTGTTTAACCCATAACTGGAGAAAGAAACGGATTAATACCTTTTCCAGGAGTATTTTCGCGTAAGTCAATGTAACAAACTTGACTAGAGTTCGAACTTGGCTCTCCGATTTCTCATCCTGAGCCGCTATGCATTACACCACCCGCACATCCATAATAAAAAGAAGGATAGGAAAAAAGATAGTAAGCAGACAATGGCGGAATGAAAGGCTAAGGAAAAAATATGAAAGAGAAAATAAGGGAAATACAAATGAAGAAGAAAATGGACCCTAAAAGCAGAAGTTAGAAATGAAGGAAGGAATGAAAAATGGAGTGTAAAGTATTTGAAGAATAAAGGTAAAAAAGCAAGCAAGCAAGAAAGAAAGAAAGAAAGAAAGAAAGAAAAGGAGACATAAAAAATAAAGAAAACAAAAAGGTATCAAAGAAAAAGAAAGAAAGAGAAAGTAAAAGAGAGTAGTCGGAAAAGGGGAAAAATAAAAAAGCATCAATAGAAAGGAAGAAAAAGGAAAAAGCAAAAACCAAAAAAAAAAAAAAAAAAAAAATTAAATAAAAAAGAAGGTAAGTCAATAATGAAGACAAAAAAAGAGAAAGGGACAAAAAGAGAAACAAAGAAAGTGAGAAAGAAATTATGCAAGAAATTACGAAATCAGGGAGAAAAACAAAATGGGAAAATAGAGAGAAATTGAATCTGAAATATTCACTGTATAATATTCCAAATACGTGAATAAGAGTCAGTAAGATTATATGCTTTCTTTCATCATTCGGCATTTGAACTTATACTGGTATTGACGTCTAAACAGATTTCAAAACGAAAATTGATTCCATTAAATAGTAAAAGATGTGAAAAATTCGCTTGCTTAAATCGGCATTAAACGAAACAAAAACAAAAAACTTATGTACGGTACGCGAAACAAAAAATAAAAAAAAAATGGTGATGTATGGTACGCATGCGGGTTAGTTTCAGGAAATAAAATTTTTCAGTACTATTTCATGAATTTATTCCTAATTGTAATTAGAGAAAATTTCGGTAAAATAACACTAATTGAAATTAATCACTTTCATTCGTAGCATTAACAATAAACTTCCTAGTAAATTTCCTAGCAATAATCAACTCGCTCTTAATCAAGTCTTACAGGAAAGAATTTATATATATATATATATATATATATATATATATATATATATATATAAATATATACAAAAAAAAAAGTTAATCCACAAAACAGATTTTCTACAGCGAACTAAAAAATATAAAACAGTCATCAATAATAAATTCCCTAACTATATTGTTGACGAATAAATAAGTTCTTCCATCAGAGACCATTATGCAAAACAAATAGAACACAATACTCCTCCAACTAACACTAAACATATCAAACGTTTCAAAACCAGATACATGCAAACTATAAACAAAACGAAAATATCCTAAAAAATTAATAAAATCTAATACTTCCATCATAGATCCTAGTAAAAAATAAAATTATATACTCCACTAAATCCACTATATCTAATAAAATCATTCGTAATGACTCTTCCCATCCAACTAGCGTGTTGTAGAAAACCAACATTGTTTATAAATTTAAATATCCTCTGGGAATTGTATTTCCAATAAAATAATATCTATGTTGGTCACACGACAACAACGCTTTCACTTAGGCTAAGTCTTCATGTGAATAACACGTCCAATATTTGTAAACATTTACAATACACCTGTCCACATTCGCAATTCAAGAAAATCCTCGTCGAAACTACTTCCATACTTTTCCCCGAAAAGAATAAACACAAACTGAAAATTCTTGAAGCTATTTATATCAAAAATTTAAACCAAACCTCAATAAAATTAATTATAAATACCCCACAAACATTTTAAAATGTGTACAATAAATACTTTTTAAATGTCAGTGCACGTACTAATAGTTCTCTCTTCTTTATTTTTTCGACTACTCATATCGGGAAATCTTTCCACAAACCTAGATACCTCACCTTAAATGGTGATTGTTAGCCACGCCATGACACAGCGTTCCCGACTCCACTATCGAAAATAAGTAAACTGAACATGTCCAAATTATTTAACGAAACCTCTCTTTATATATATATATATATATATATATATATATATATATATATATATGGTGTGGCTAAATTGTCGGCATTTTATATTTTTAATTTCATGCGCTTTGATTGTTTTTGATTTTGCCGACTGCACAGTATTGTAGGGTCAGTTAGGCACTGCCTATTAGAAAAAGAGCGCCATGACGCAATTCTCTCCGCCAGAGATTTGGAAACAGCATGCTGTACTGCTTGGCATTCACACCGGAAGCTCCAATACGAACATTTCAGAGTGGGTGTCAATCTAAAGACAGAGAAGAGTCTAATGGTGATTACGAAGGTACGGCAGCTCGGAAAACTCACTCTAATCGCTCTGATAAGAAAAGCAGTCACGAATTTGCTACATCAGAATCAACATGGAGGCCTACATCACATGCCTTGAGGAAGTAGTGCTGCCCTGGGTCAAGAGCGTGGGTGTTGGAAGACCCTATGTCTGATAACTGAACTTTGCATCATTTCACACAAGGAGAAACCACTTATGGCTGTCAGACAATTTTTGCAATCAGAGAACGCCTTACATCTGGCTATCAAACTCCCCAGACTGCAGCCCCTTTGATTATTATGTGTGTGGGTCACAGTTGAGCGAGAGACCAACAAAATTCCTTGTAACACCAAAGATGAATTGAAGGCAAGAATTATGGCAGCATTCACCAACTTAAACAAGGAGACCATTCAGAAGAGTTGCAGGAGATTTCGAAGTCGTCTGGAAGTCTTCGTTGAAGCCAATGGCGATTTTATTGAATCGATTTACTCGTTAGTATTACCAGAAAAATGTGTATAATTTTGGTAAATATATCTGTTAAAATGAGATGTCAATGTTATTTTCATTTTTGTGTCATTTAGACGACACTCCATCCATTGCACCTTGTACACAAACATATCTATCTATCTATCTATCTATCTATCTATCTATCTATCTATCTATCTATCAATTTAATAATACAAAAATCAGCAACTCAAAGTATCATCTATCAATATACATGGCAACATAGCGCCATCTATTGTAAACTTTCTTTAAACTTATAATTCAAAAACGAAGGATTTGCGGACATATATTTATATGGACTTTTGAACTTATTTTGGTGAGAAGAACCAAACAACAATATTTTGTAAAAGTATTTACACCCTGTACATATATATCATTTTTAGTCTTTACCTTTTACTTTTTACTATGTGGGTACAATTTTTTGTATTATTTAAGGCTTGGGCTACCAGGGATCCCTTCAATGATTCTATCGGAACCTTTTCCAATCAATCCGAGGGCTCCAACTACAACTGAAATCATTGATGTCCTTATGTGCCACATTTTTAAAATTTCCACTTCAAGATGGTTGCATTTCGATAGTTCTTTGAAGATATATAGATGATAAAAATATAGGTTTATGGTATGACATATTTATGGGTAAAAGCACTCAATAACAGGGATCGACCATATGTAAATATAAAATATAAAAGTGGACACTGGGGTCAACGCAGAGGGGTGACAGTCTGTTTAATATTTGAACGTAATCTTCAGGGATCTTTGCCCATCTGCCACCTGAAGATTACGTTCAAGCAAGAAACGGACATTCGTTCATACATATCTGATCTACATACATCTATATCTATAATATATATATATATATATATATATATATATATACACACACACAATCAATATACACACACATATATATATATATATATGTGTGTGTGCGTGTGTGTGTATGTATGTGTGTGCATAGGCACGATGGAATAATGGTTAGCGGCTCGGATTGAAGAATTGCAGAGCCGAGTTCGAATTCATTACATTCAATTATGTGCTAATACCTTTGGGAAAGATATGAATACTTTTCTTCTCCCCCCAACTACGGATAAATAGTAGAACGAACAGGGTTATATGGAACGCTGATTTCAAAACAGGCGGAGGGTCATTTGGAATATTGTGGCACGTAGTGCTTCAGGTTTCTGTATTCAGCTCTTCAAAGCATGTGGTTGGTTCTGCACAAAACCTTCACCGATATATATCTATATCTATATATATATATATATATATATATATATATATATATATATATATATATATATATATATATATGAAAGTTTTAATAATACCGTTGGGAAAGATATGAATACATTTCTTCTCCCCCTCAACTATGGATAAATAGTAGAACAGACTGGGTTGTATGCAACTCTAAATTCAAAACTGTCAGAGGGTCATTTGTGAAACTTGTGGCACACGCCGCACCAAGTCTGTATTCGGCTCTTCAAAAAGTGTTGGTTGGTTCTGAACAAAACATTCACCGCTATATATATATATATATATATATATATATATATATATAAAACTACGTATGCACATCCACCTATATGTGTGTGTGTGTGTATGTGCGTACGCCTCTCTTTTTCTCTCTCTCACTCATTCTCTCTGTCTCTTACAATATTTCATTATTCCCAGTAGAACTTATCGATATCGAGTAACAAAAGTGATAGAAATAAAAAAGAATTTAAGCAAAATCGGATAGATTTTTAAAAAATATTAAATTCCCATCATCCTTTGCTGGTGCGCATGCACAGTCGCATAACAAATTTAGTCTGATGAAGACCTAAAGAATGAAAGTAGAGATTACAAGAAAACATTTGTTATACATTTATTATATATATATATATATAAATATATATATATATATATTTATATAATATAACGTAATATATATGTATATATATATATATATATATATATATATATATATATATATATATATATATATTAATTAGCCATCTCACAAAAGATTTAATATCTAAAAACAACCAAAAACTGAGTACCGACCATTTAAAGTTTAGGTTGGATACCGGTCGAACGAAGCAATGAAAGTAGTTATTCAAGAAAGAGAACAGGTTAAAATCGTTTTGTGTCTCTTCTTATCTGAGCAATGGTAAGAGGGAAAAGATCATTCAGTCCTTCAGTAATGGTAGCAACATTCATTCTCTTGCTTCCATCTTCAAAATCCTTTCAAGAACCATCAAGAGAACGGTGAATGTTTAAAAAAGAGGGAATAGTATAGAGGAAATCTGTATCAGGAGAATATAACAGGAAGAGTGATCATCTTTTCAATTTAGAGCTAAAGAGATCAATTAGAAAAGATCCAACTCAATCCATAAAAAGTTTGACACGTGAAAGAGGAGTTTCAGCTATGACAGTACAAAAAGCGGTGAAAAAAGACTTCAAAATGAAATCAAATGTGAAAAATATGAGGCAGTTTTTATTCCAGGACAGAAATGTAGAATGTTAGATTGGGGAAGATACTAAAATATACAAAAAAGAAAAGAGCACTGGACGGTTACGTTTCTTTTTCCTATGACAGAGAATTTTCTCTTCAAAGATGAAGAAGTCTTGAAGTAGAAATGTCGTTCTACAGAACGACAATGAAAACCCTTTAACATGTTATTCAAAGAGAGGTTTGAGAGAATGGTTAAAATCGTAACATCAGGAAGAGGCTTCTTATCTGACGTAACGAGGAAGAAGGGAAAATTTGATGCATTATACGGCAGAAATCCTTCAGTAATGGTAATAATAATAATAATAATAGTAATATTCATTCTAATAAAAATTCCATCTTCAAAAAACAAAAACTTTCAAATTAGTGAAACATCAAGAAAAACGGTGAATGTTTAAAAAAAAGAAGGAATAAATATAAACAAATTTGTATTTAGGAAGCGTAAATATAACAGGAAGCCAAGATCATCTTTTCAATTTAAAAAGCTAAATAAAGCCCTTGAACAGATGAAACAACGCTAGAAAAAACCTCTGCATGGCCAATATCCAGAATCCAAATAAAAAGTGTTGACAAAAGTTAAACTCATCGATGGTTCAGCATCTGACAAAGTCTGAAACAAAAAGCGGTGAAAAAAAGAGTCTTTTCACTAGGAATTTTCAAAAATATCAAATCAAATGTGGATCCAAAAATGCAGGTTCTTACAAATTCCATCTAATCTCAGGATGTTCTATACTTGAAAATGAATTAAAATTAGAGGGGGCAATATACCTGGACAATGTGCAAACACTTTGGAAAATGTGTGAACAATGAAAATCGGCCAGCGCCGGTTACAGAAATAGAAGTGATATTCTGTTTATCCATCCATGACAGAAAATTGAAGACATTATTGTCAAAACCAAAAGAAAAAACTGAAGAAGGCTTGTCCAGCGGATTGAACATAGCAACAAGAATTTGAAAAACTTCAAATAACGACCTGGAAATTGAAATAGAAAAAATGGAAATTGAAAACAAGAATATCCAAGGTAAGTTTTGGAATTATAAAAATGGAACAAAAACAACACATTGAAAGAATCCTGAAACCCCAGGAAGAGACATACAGAAAATTGTCTCTGGGCCACACACTAACGAGAAATGTAACGCTAGCAACTTCATCGGATAAAAAAAAAAAAAAAAAAAAAAAAAAAATGAAATGAAATGGCCGTAATAACACACCACGAAATGCCTTAGGTCTTTCCAACTAATAATAAATCGAATAATAATAATAATAATAATAATAATAATAATAATAATAATAAAAAAATTAGTGAAACAACATGAAAACAGAAAGAAAAATATTCAATAATAAAAAGAAGGCAGTAAATACAAACAACATTTACATTTAGTAGATTCTGTAGTAAATCAAAAACAGAAGCCAAGAACCAACTATTGCAGCAAAAAGATATGAAAAAGAAAGCCAAGGATAAAGCCCTTGAACAGATGAAACAACGCTGGCAAGACAAACCTCTGCATGGCCAATATCCAGAACGTGCAAATAAACCCAATGTTGATAAAGTTAATACTCATCGATGGTTACGAGCATCTGGATTAAAGTCTGAAACTGAAGGCTTTATTCTTGCAGCGCAAGACCAGAGTCTTTCACTAGGAATTTTCAGGCAAATATCATACATAATAATGTGGATCCAAAATGCAGGTTCTGTGACAAATACCAAGAAACAATAGACCATCTAATCTCAGGATGTTCTATACTTGCCCCAAATGAATATAAAAATCGTCACGATAGAGTTGGGCAATACTTACACTGGACAATGTGCAAACACTTTGGAAAATGTGTAAGCAAACACTGGTATGAACATCGGCCAGCGCCGGTTACAGAAATAGAAGATGTCACCATTCTATGGGATTATACCATCCACACAGACAGAAAAATTGAAGCAAATAGGCCGGACATTATTGTCAAAAACCAGAAAGAAAAAACTTGCCTACTAATTGATATGGGCTTTGTCCAGCGGATTGTAACATAGCAACCAAGGAATTTGAAAAACTATCAAAATACAAAGACCTGGAAATTGAAATAGAAAAAATGTGGAAATTGAAAACAAGAATAATACCAGTGGTAATAGGTGCACTTGGAATTATAAAAATGGAACAAAAAACAACACATTGAAAGAATCCCTGAAACCCCAGCTTAAGAGACATACAGAAAATTGTCTTATTAAGTACAGCACACACACTAAGGAGAACTTTGTCTATGTAACGCTAGCAACTTCATCGGAGATAAAAAAAAAAAAAAAAAAAAAAAATTAACATGAAATGTGGCCATAACAACACACACGACCTGCCTTAGGTCTTTCCGCAGACTTGGTAGGTAGTGTGTCCATAGCAGAAATCGAATGATGATGATGATGACAATAATAATAATAATAATAATAATAAATATCTCCGGTTACGAAGATGGGACCTGTAAAAATTTTATGGGACTGATTGTTCTGTCTGTGTGTATTTTGAACAATACACACAGACAGAACAATGAAAGCTAATCGCCCTGATATCATTATGAGAGACTGAAAACAAAAAATTACCTCCTTATTGATATGGCAGTCCCTAAAGAAACGAATGAAATGGTGTAGCATCATAAATGAGTGTCGAGAGGGTTGTTCAATAATTTCAGTTGTAGCCCTCGGATTGATTGGAAAAGATTCCAATAGACTCATCGAAAGGATTCCTGGTAGCCCATTCCTTAAAGAAATACAAAAAATGTTCTCATGAGTACAGCCCACACCATACGAAGGGCTTTATCTATGTAAAATATGTTTTTTTTTATTTTATTTTTTTATTTTTTTAATTACTCAGTGGAAAATATCATGATGCCATTTCTGACCTTAGGTCTCTGGTTGGAATCCGGAATAATAATAATAATAATAATAATAACCTCTGGAGATCTTTAAAAAAACTATCAAAATACGAGGATCTTGAAATGGAAAAAGTGTGGCCATTAATAATTCCAGCAATTTTAGGAGCCTTCGATCTGATTGAAAAAGGTTCCGATAGACTCATTGAAGGGATTGCTGGTAGCTAAAGCCTTAAAGAAATACAAAACATTGCACACAAAATACTCACATTTTGCGAAGGGATTTATCTATGTAAAATGTGTGTGATATTCATTTTTTTATGTGCCGTCTCCTTTCAGGAGATCACATATATTTTACATCGATAAAGCCCATCGTAAAGTCTCTATATTATTATTATTATTATTATTATTATTATTATTATTATTTGTATGTATACAAATTACAAAATAAAATCATCACTTTTACCTTGATAAGGAAACGCGTTGATAAAGAAATCTTTTCCATTTCTCTTTGTATTTTACTTATATCTGAATGTTTGTAGTGTAGATTTCTATTATTTGTGGAGATATCAAGAAACAACAAATGTTGTTTATTATTATTATTATTATTATTATTATTATTATTATTGCTGTTGTTGTTGTTTATTTTTTTTTACGCGAGTTGGGCCCCATTTCAATCAGAGACTCCAAGAGAGAATCTATCTTTTTTTTTGTATCAGATTCAAACAAATGATCTGCCATTCAATCTGAGAGAGAAAAAGTCTGTAATTGTGATCATTGCGTGGAAAGAAATCTACACATGTAAGGAGTACCCAGGAGTATTTTGCAATTCGTCTATTTTAGGGCATTCAAGAATTTCATCCACATATTTGTTTGTTCTTTTGTTGGTGTTGTTGTTGTTGCTATTATTATTATTATTATTAGTAGTAGTAGTAGTAGTAGTAGTAGTGGTAGTAGAAGTAGTATTGGTATTAGAATCAAGGGCAACAGAAGTAGTAGCAATTGTAGTACTAGTAGAACGGATATTATGGAAATTTTCTGTACCCCCTCACTAAAATAAAAATAGGAAAAAAAAGGATTAAATGAAAGAAAGAAAAGAAAGAATAAGAAGGAATAAAGAATAAAAGTAAAGGAAATGAAGAAAGAAATTAAAATATACAGAAAAAATGAAGGAAACAAAAAAGAAAGATAGAAGAAGAAAGATGAGATGAAAAAAATGAAAGTGTAATAATAAGAACTTATAATTGTGAAAAATAAAGAACAAAAAATCGAAGAAAAATAGAGAAAGAAATAAGAAAATAATGAAAAATATGAAAAATAATGAATAAGCGAATGAAAATAAAAAATAAAAACCTTCGAGAAAATGTGTTTCAAAGAAATGCAACGAACAGACAAAAAAAGAAAAGAAAAATGATGTAATATGGAATTAAAAAGAAATACCACGGAAAATGTAAGAAAATGAAAAACATATCAAAATATTTAGCGAGAAGAAGAGAGATAGAAGAAAAAGTAAAAAAAAACGAAAACAACCATTTCATAAAATAAAAGTGCAAAAGAGAAGAAGGAAAAGAATGAATAAAAATAAATGAAAGTGATAATTTAAAGAAGAAAGATTTGAACAATTTAGAGCGATAATGAATGATGAAGAAAGAAAGAAAGAAAGAAAGAAAGAAAGAAAAGAAAGAAAGAAAGAAAGAAAGAAAGAAAGAAAGAGTGGAATGGCAAAGAGATACAAAGATAGAAAAATAAACAGAAAATATTTTTAAAATATAGTGTGAAGAAAAGATGGGCGAACGATATAAATGAATGAAAAATATTTAAAATAAGGGATGTAAACAGGATCAAAAGAAAAACGAACGAACGAACGAAAGAGAAAGAAAGAAAGAAAGAAAGAAATAAAGAAGAAGAAGAAAAGAATTTATGAATGAATGCCAGTGTGACAGAAAGATAGAAAAAGCAAGGAAAGTAATTTTCAAATATGGTGTGAAAAATAGATGAATGAAAGAAAATAAAATAAATGAAAAATATTTTTAATCTGAAATGGAAACAACATCGACGCAAAAATAATCAAATGAATGAAAGAAAGAAAAAAGCGAAAAATGAAAGAAAAATAACGGTAATGAAAGAAAGAAAGAAAGAAAGAAAGAAAGAAGAAATAGAACTAAAAGAAAAAAAAAATAGGTAAAATTAATGTCCAAGTGAAAAAAGAAAAAAGAAAGATAATCTATTTTTATAATCTGAATAAAAGATAGATGGAATGTAAACCAAGCGAAGAACTGGAATGAAGAATGAAATAATGAAAGAAAAACGATAAGAAACGAAAGAAAATAGTATCTGGATTGAAAATAAAAGAATGAAAGCACGAAATATTTTTTATGAATCTGAATTTAAATTAAAAATTAAATTTAAAATAAACAAAAAAAAAAGAGAAAGAAGAACGCTAGATGAAGAAAAAATAAAAGAATGATTTTTAGGAAATGTGAAAAAGAGATGAAAGTTAAAATTCTGAAAAAATAAAATAAAAACAAGGAAAAAAAAGAAGAAACGTATTTAAATTTCGCAATAAATAAAAAAGTGAAAATAAGAAAAAAGTAATACGAAAGATAAGAAAAGAAAATTAACAATTTTAAAAGAAGAAAGAAAAAGATAAAATAAAAGTTAAAGATACGAAAGAAAGAAAGAAAAGAAATATAGAATGCAAAAATAAAGAGAGGAAATATTTACAATCTGAATTGAAAATTCATGAACAAACATAATAAGTAAAAAAAAGAAGGAAGCAAAGAAAGAAAGTAAGAAAGAAAGAATGTAAAAACATATTTTGAGAAAAGGGGGATAAAATTAGAAGTGTATAACGAAAAAAAGTATGGCTAGAAGAGGGAGAAGAAAGAAAGAAAAGGTGAGAAAGAAAGAAAGAAAGCATGGATAGAAGAACGATAAGAAAGAAAGGAAAAGAAAGAAAGAAAGAAAGAGATAAGAAAATAAGAAAGAAACGTAAAATCATTTTTAGAGAAGAGGGCTGAAATTATAAGTGTTTCAACGAAATAATACATGGCTAGAAAAAGAAGAAGAAAAAAAAGAAAAATTGAGAAAGAAAGAAAGCATGGATAGAAGAACGATAAGAAAGAAAGAAAGAAAGAAAGAAAGGAAAAAGAAAGATAAAAGAAAGAGAGTAGAAAAGAAACCTAAAAACACATTTTGAGAGAAGATGGCTAAAATTAGAAGCGTTTCAACGAAAGAAAGAAAGAAAAAAAGAAAGAAAGAAAGAAAAGGTGAGAAAGAAAGAAAGCATGGATAGAAGAACGATAAGAAAGAAAGAAAGAAAGAAAGGAAAAAGAAAGATAAAAGAAAGAGAGTAGAAAAGAAACCTAAAAACACATTTTGAGAGAAGATGGCTAAAATTAGAAGCGTTTCAACGAAAGAAAGAAAGAAAAAAAGAAAGAAAGAAAGAAAAGGTGAGAAAGAAAGAAAGCATGGATAGAAGAACGATAAGAAAGAAAGAAAGAAAGAAAGGAAAAAGAAAGATAAGAAAGAAAGAAAGAAAGAAAGGAAAAAGAAAGATAAAAGAAAGAGAGTAGAAAAGAAACCTAAAAACACATTTTGAGAGAAGATGGCTAAAATTAGAAGCGTTTCAACGAAAGAAAGAAAGAAAAAAAGAAAGAAAGAAAGAAAAGGTGAGAAAGAAAGAAAACATGTCTAGAAGAAGATGAAGACGACGAAAGAAAGAAAGAAAGAAAGAAAGAAAGAAAGGAGGCAAAAAAAATTGGAAATAAATGTTGCCATTCAATGTTAAATCTTACTCTGTCTTTCATTCTTGTGTTTTCGGCCGAGATTTAAAGAGGAAGGGAATTTTATCTATTCAGACGTTGAATTAGAAATGGCGTCGAATGATCTGAGTTTGTCAAAACTGAACAAGGAATCGAAATTCGCCCAAAAAGAAAATATCTAAAGGCTTTCTTTAAGATTCTTCTGCATCAGTGCACATAAAGCAAGTAGGCGAGATAAGAGTTGCTCTCACCCATCAGTCAAGCAGACCCTCCCTACTTGTTTTGGATCATAAAAAGACACATAAAACCACGCCTAGCCGTCCATCCTTAACAACATGATCGTATGTAGATACAGATATTTTGTCCGGACAATTGCTTTAATATAGAGAACTTTTTGTCAATCCGCATTTAATCAATGGATTGTATTACTAAGTTTTATACTCATTAGGAATTTTGTATTTGTAGTCTTCTTCTAGATTAAGCTAAATAGGAAAAAATGCTTTAAATGACAAATTCTCAAACAGCTGCTTCTAAAATGTCGCCAGAGCGGACTAGACAAGCTTTTTCGTTACCGTTATACGGCAGGCGCCCATGTTACATAATAATGAAGTTTAACTAAATTTGACACAGAACAAGAATGAAATCAAACTAACTAACAAGGGATTGTGAGAAAAGCTCTCAAAATTAGCACTTGCGGAACAATCTCATTTGTCTGTGATATTTGTAGAAAATATTTCAATGGTACTTGTTCTGATGAACTTTGATCTATGGTATCTAGACTTTATGAATTTATGAGCAGAACCAGATCGGTACAAGATCTCATCATTTTACAGTTGAAATGGCTAGATGCAACTGTAAGTTCGAAGCTAACGGTTTCTTTTCTCGAACTTCTCACTTGTGGAACTCTCTTCCATCTTATTGCTTTCAGTCAATCATCAAAAATTTAAATGAAATATTAATCGTTAGCTTCTCTCTTCTTAATTTCTGTTCTCTTATTGTTCTTGCTCCATAATAATGTTTTCTTTTCCTTATATTCTTCCGCACTCGGTAACCTCCTGCGTCTCAGTGGCTTTATTAACTTGTTTGGGGTGAAATGATTCAAATCTAAGGCATTAATCTCGACCTCGTCTTAAAAGCTACAACAAAAATAATAGGTTTGCTCCGAATGAAGTACATTATACAAGTAAGAGATATTTTGTACTCTCTCTCTTTCCCTCTTTCTCTGCCTCTTTCTCTCTTCTCTCTTCCCTATGCTGCGTCTCTTCAGGATGCAGGCGATCATAGCTTACTTTTTTTTGTGTATTTATTCCTCCCTCTCTCTCTTTCTATGTACCATGTACTTTCATGAAGAGATCATGGGTCTCCACGGCATTCTGTCTTTTGATGCTCTTAGCTATTTTCACAAACTGCCCTTTCTTTTTCTTATTATTATGAACTCCTTGTTGTAAACGAAAGGTGATATCGATTCTCACTAGGTGCCCATCATTTTTTAACTTGTTCTTAAGAGAATATTGATAAGAATTGTGTGATCCATAATAGCAACTTTGAGTGTAAATCCGATTAAATGTCCTCAGAGACGATCCACCAGTGATCCGGCATATCGCTTGATCCGGACAACATTATAGTCTGCTGCGTATCTTTCGGTCCTCAGAAGCATGCAAAATTCTTCTTAAACTGGACAAATGTTTAGCCCATCGTGGAGCTGAACTGAAGTACGTGAATAATGAGTAGAAGAAAAAGTAGGTGAAAATTCCATACTTTTCTTCATTGGATTTTCGGATGAATCTTAATTCTTAAGTTAACGACTCAATAAGACACTTGCGTGTTCTGGGACGAAAAAATACACGTAAGAATTCTTCGATTGCATCGTTAATTATTTGACCAGAAATCTTTGACAAAATATTGCAGATAAGAGTAGGCAAATAATTTAAAATTGAGGAGGTTTTCCATTTCACTGAAGCAGACGTGAAAAACTTGAGAGTGTTGTCACCATCTCTCCCTTCGATTGTTTGCTTGTTCGTTTCTTTCTTTCTCTAAAATAAAAGAGCGCCTTTGATATATCTTTTCTTCCGGGAACCGGAATGTTATTACAGGTCTTTCAGCGCAATCAAAGAGGAATGGTTCATTGCTTATCTGGGGCAATGTTAGGGATTAATGTACAAGCTAAGGAACGAATGAACAAGTAGAATTATATATATGATACTACATACTTATCACCAAACTCTCTCTCTCTCTCTCTCTGTATATATATATATACATACATATATATATATATATATATATATATATATATATATATATATATTATTATTTTTAATAAATATGATTCCTTCGCTACAGTTCTCATGTTTCAAAAAACGAGAGCCGAAAACCTCAATATAATTATTAAAATTAGACTGAATTAAAGTATGAAGCGAAAATTTAGGAATAACCAATCTTGAAATTTACGCATCTTTATAAGCATGTTCATTCGCAGAATTAATTACTATGGAAACGGCTGGGATGACCATTTTGGTAAGGTGTTTTTTATCCACATATCAGTCACCTTCGGAAAGAGGTCAAACCGATGTAGGGTCGGGGTGTCCATTTCAAAGCGAATGATGACATTCATGTAGGCACAACGTCTGGTCAGTCATGGCGAAAGATAGCTTTTGGCACCATAATATGAATTAAAAAACATAATTTTTTTTAGTTATTGTAAAAGGTCACCGCAAACAGAAAATTTGGTTTAATGCAGTAAGTTTAAAATATCAAGATATTTCAGAATCTTTATTTTTCAATTTGCTAATGATTGGATAGTACTAAAATGTATTTTTAACTCATGTAAAAGTTTATAGCATAACATACAAACATATAAAAAATATGTTCTAGAAGGTTCCATAAAGTTCTACAAGGGTCCAGGAAGTTCTAGAAGGTTCCACATTGGCTTTGCACTATTATAATTATATACAATTTTAGAAATTTTGTGTTGGGATGACATTATAAAAAATAAAATGAATTAAAGTTTTTATCATTAATTTTGAACAAAAAGTTCGTCAACTTATGATGCAGGATATCAATTATTTTACAAAAGTCAAACGTCATAACACTAACATATATATATATATATATATATATATATACATATATATATATATATATATATATATATATATATATATATATATATATATATATATATATATATATATATATATATTGGGTTAAAATTTAAACGCATTAATTCTATTTATCTTAGTTTTATTCATTTAAAGTCCACGAATTAAGTTTTTTGATGGGTGTAGAAATTCTTTTTTAAACTTTTAAAACCTTCACGTAAGTTACCTCCCTTGTATAGAGGTAGAAAATATTTTGAATTTTCGCTGTTAAATAGGTATTCAACCCCTGAAGATGGACTCAGATGAGATTGAACGTAGTTCGGAAAATTAATATTATTTCACTGAAAATTCTGAAATTTTTCTTAATCAATTTTCTACAGCCACCAAGAAATTAATTCGTGGACTTGAAAGGATTAGAACTAAAATAAATAGACCTAATACGTCTAAATTATTTAACCAAACATGCTTGAATGAAAATATGGTACCAAAATACACCCCCCATATATATATATATGTAAGCAAATATATGGATATAGATCCGACAGTATGAAGAAAAATATACGGAAAAAACAAACAAAAATCCTAATATGCAATTATGCTGTTTTAATGTTAATATAATGTCAACGTCGGATGTTTCGGTCTAATAGACCATCTTCAGGACATATTCATAAAACATAATTAACATTAGACTATATTTAATTCAACATGAAAAGACGATGGACATAAGAGTAAGACTAATCAAAACAGATAACTGAAATTTTTCAAGATAGCGTTCCGTTTCAATATGATCACGTCGGCGTCACGTGGGCGATGTTGTAAAAACGTATTCCTAAAATATAGTATTTTGAATGAAAAATGAAAATAATTTTATTTTAATCTAAAACTTATATGTACGTTTGTCGAGCATTAATCTTGCTAGAAAAGGGGAAATATTAAAGAAGCCAACATTAATCTTGCTAGAAAATGGGAAATATTAAAGAAGCACGGTGAATACTAGACCTGGCTTCTTCTGTGTGTGTGTGTGTTTGTGTGCGCTCGCGCGCGCACGCGTGTGTATGTGTGATGCAACTTTAAGACCAGGGAAAACACAGCTCTATGAACTGTATGTTTAGTTCATTCTATGGAAGTGCGTTTTGTTTTTTGTTGACCATGTTAACTCCCCTGTTGAGTATAAGGCAAACGACATCACAACCTTAGTTGTTGCAGTTCTCATTTACGCAGCGTGTAGGCTTTTACGCATTGAAGTTGTTAACCCCAAGCTTTGGGAAATTCAGTATTGTCTTTTTACTAAACTGGTTTCAAACCAAAGCAATCGAAAGCTGTCTTGCCCCGCCCTTGGCTGGAGGCAGAAGAGATGGATTACTATATTTCCAAGGAATGGTATCGACACGAAAGCAAACAGAACGGCCTCGGTTGGAAATTGAACTCAACATACCAAATCCAATTGTCAAGAATCACTACGCCTGAAGCGTATGTCAGATTAGATGAACTTGGCAAGTGTGTTCAGACATTTATCAAATTTATCAATATGAGAAATATTTAAAGTTTTAACAGTCTTATGACTTCAAACATATGAGATATGCATAATTAGTAGGTTAGACGTAGATTATTAAATTATTATTAGGTGACCACCGTTGGTTCGGCGGGATTAATGTCATGGCACATAACCGGAAATCGGTGATTCGTTGTTTTTGTTTAGTGGCATAGCAACATCTCTATGGGTTATTTAATGCCAAAATCTAAATAATTTGTACGAATTTTTATTTTGTTTATTTTTGGAGATGATGGTTTTAGGGATACAATTTTTACTAATTAACCCGTAGATGGAGGAGAAGAGGTGCATTCATACCTTTCCCAAGGGTATTTACGCTAAAGTGAATATCCCGAACTATGGAAATTGGAACTCGATTAAAAATTCTGAGACAAGCTTTTAGCACCTGGTATTCGCAAACGGTCACGAATCTAGGTACTGACTAGAGTCGACGTTGCTTAACTTTGGTGATTGTACAGGAATCGGTGTTTCAACGTGATGTAGTCTTAAGGCCCCGGAAATTAGTGGTAAATATGTAAAAAGAGAAAAAATAAGAACGAAAGGAAAAGACTTAAAATGTATGTTACTCAGCTTGCCCGAAAGCAGAAGCAGCTCCCACCCCGCCACTGCCACTAGTAGGTGTTGGAGTATGGGATTTGAAAATCGTATTTATTAGAGCAGGCATTCAAGATGAAGCTGTTGAGTATTGCTCAACAGCAGCCACTCACATCAAAAAACGACGAAGCTTAGCCCAGTACAAATACAGTATTTCGTTCTCAGAGAATCGAACTTATTGGCAATGGCCTGCAAGACTGGCTTCTTTATCACTGTTGTACAGTAAGCGCCCATATTAAATAATGACGAAACAAATAATATAGAAGTAGAAGTAAAGGAAATTTCGCCAACACAATTTCTGATGAAGCTTACATAAAATCGAAACATGTTAAATTTATAAAACTTTCCCCTTATCCTATAATATAACTTTAGGGTCACAAAAATTCTATCTATCTATCTATCTATCTATCTATCTATCTATCTATTATATATATTATATATATATATATATATATATATATATATATATATATGTGTGTGTGTGTGTGTGTGTGTGTGTGTGTGTGTGTGTGTGTGTGTGTGATAAGATAGGATAAAGAACAATTTGATTCCACTTCACACATACACACATTTTTTTATTCCGTGACCCGTAGGGTCGTAGGGGCACCGTGTGTACTGTAGCCAAAGTAGAAATGGTGTTTCTAAGGCAAGATAGCCTGACATGTCCCAACCCTCTCCAGGCCGGTTTTCAGCGCCTTTTCAGAGTTTTTCCTTTTCCCAGACCGGTTGCCACTCAAGGTTATAGGACCCATTCTGACCTGCTATTGGGAGGAGAAGGAGATTCATACTTTTCCCAAGTAAGTGAATATAATGAATATATCTGGAATTCGAAAGGATGGAGTAAGGGATAGCGGCTCCCCGTTTCCTTACTCCACCATATCCCCATTGCACCCCCATTGCACCCACGCATACATATATATGATAGGATAAAGATAAAATAGAAAACGTGTTTCGCTTTATTTACATAATTCAGAATTTTGTCCTCATCTTTGTTACCATATTTATCACAACGTTTCGGCCGTTGTACGCTCCGGTCTTCCTCAGGTGGTTGGAATGTCGAACTGAACTCATTATTTCGCTCGCTGGGGTAGACTGTTCTAGTCCCAAGTGCCATGTCTAATGGATGTCAGTTATCAGTTACCTCCTATTAATTCCAAGTTCTCCACTGCCTTAACCAGGTATTGAACTCACACCTCTTTGGGTTCTGTCACTGGATCTAACTAACGCCTATATCCACTGTGCCATGTGTCCTCAAGTGAACATTGAAGTCAACACTCAAAGGCCATAGACTGTTTCATGCTAAACGTAATCGTCAGGCCACATGCATTGTGTTTTTACTCGACTGTTTTATATACGGGTCAATAATGCATTGTGAGTAATCTATTCTAATGATTTAGCAGGAGTGGTTTGTTAATTTGTTTGTTATTTACTTTATTTGGATGAATTGATTTTACTTGTTTTTCCTTATTTATTTTTATTTTATTTATTTTTATTTATTCTTTTCAGTTTTCGATTTTTAAGTAACGTAGTAAAAATTTATTTTCGGGTTTGCATTTTGAGATGAGTTCTGATCGTTTATTTCGTAGTTTGTTTTGGTCTGGGAAGTTAATTATAGTTATTTTATTCTCCAAGTAGAGTTTGCAGTTTTTGGATCGATTGTTGTAGGCTGATGTTCTTTTCCTTATTTTCCATGATATTTTTGTTTGAGTGTATATATATAATATGAAGAATATATGAATTCGCCTCAATGTAAGAATTGCTCTAGTAAGTTTGGAAATGTAATACAAATTTGGTGCAACACAATCTTTCAAAAACGAATCTTATTGCTTATCATAAGAATATTCCAAGAAAAAAAAAGGAAGTTTCGTAAGTATCAAAACAGTCCTCATAACAATATAAATTTTACATCGTTACAATATTAATTAGGGACATTATTGGTGTATATATGCCCCCAAAAAGCAGGACTGATGATAACAATAAAATAAAAAGAAAAGTGAAGAAAAAACTTTCATATAAATATTGCCTGGGTAGGACTGGCTCTATACAATCTTCCAAACAGAGCAAACAAATAAAATAAACAAAACAGCTGAAATAAAACATATAAATTCCTTTCCATGGAACGGTTTTTATTAACCTTGGCTGTTGCGATGCCGGCGGAGATGATCGAACGAGCGATAAATGTTAATACAGGTGCACTTAGACGCGGAGCTCCATTAATAGATTTCTGACTGCACGGATGGAGTTGAAAGACAAGTTGGAGACGCAACATATCAGTAAAAATAGCGATGGTTTGTCTTGTTATACGTGCGTAACAAGCGTTCTATCTTGCTTTGTTATAGAAGATCGATATCCGGCTCCCTAATAAAGTCAGTAAGAGGAAGGAAGAGAGGAACAGTGAAGCGGGCTGACACACACACACACACACACACACACACACACACACACACATGTACACGGGAATACAGACCCAGATGCATTGGAGGAAACGTATAAAGCGTTTATCTAGAATTTGTGAAGGAATGAACACATACATAGAGGAAAGCATAATCATGACAATTATATATATATATATATATATATATGGAGGGATATCATTAGGTTTCTGGCCTGCTGATAAAGAAGATATATATTTTACATAAGAAATATTTATTTTTCAACAGCTCTCGTTCTTTGTCAATGCACTTAATTTATTGGTGAATATTAATCACATCATAGAGCGATAGTTTCCTATGAAAATGTAATAACTTAGCTTCAGGCTGTGGAATTATTGATACATCCCCGTATATATATATATATATATATATATATATATATATATATATATATATATATATATATATATATATGAAAAAAGAGACAAGAAAAAAAGCTATACTTAGCCGATGCGTTTTGTCCTCTGAGGGACTTTATCAATGAATGTATAGCTTTTCCTCTTGTCCATGTGAAAATATTTACAAACACACACACACACATATATATATATATATTTATATGTAATCATTTTACTCAAGCAAGGTGATAATGCCACTAAGACGCAAGTGGTTACTGAGAGGAAATTGAATGAGATGACTTTCGAAAGAACAGGAAACACAACAGGGAGCCACTGTTTAATCTGTCGGATTAATAACAAAATCATTCTAGAATGTCTCTCTCTCTCTCTCTCTCTCTCTCTATATATATATATATATATATATATATATATGCCGAGTTTTAAATCCACGAACACATTTAAAATACATACATACATACATATATATATATATATATATATATAAAAACACATTTGGCATCAATTGTTCCTTCGAACATGTCTTAGTAAATATATTTTGTGTCTGATAAGTTTGCACATCGTCCTCTCCAGATTACGAATTATTCATCCTAAATAAATATTTGTTCATCTATGAAATTTCCAAATGTTTTAGTTGAAAAAAAAAAAAAAATATATATATATATATATATATATCAAGGCGTTTCTGAGCTGAAAAGGTCTGAAGGGAAATTTCATTAGAAACAAAGAAATTTGGTTCTACAGAAGGATACTGAGAATACCATCGACCGAATATGTGAGCAACAGGGAAGTGTTTGATAAAAATGGGAACAAAAAGTAGAAATACTTAACATTTGGAAACGAAAGTTTAAAATTCTAGCACAAACAATGAGGAAAGAAGGAGATAAATTGCTTGTTAGCGGGACAGAAGAAAACAACACATAACCTACCTGGAGAGATCGTGTAAATGGTTCGCTGAATAGGGTTTCGGAGAGATAACAAAAGGATAACATTTATTAAGATCAAAACGGACAAGAAATTGTGAAGAACCATGATCGCCAGTGTCCTGAAGCGATACAGCACAAAGAAGAAGAAGAAGAAGAAGAAGAAGAAGAAGAAGAAGAAGAAGAAGAAGAAGAAAAGGGAAACAAAAAGAACACATATTTAACATTTTGAAGAGACAGTTGAAATATCTAGGACGCATGATGAAAAAAGGAGACTTGGAAAATTTGATACTTACAAGGCAGAAAAGAAAACATCGCATAAGCTCCCTAGCGTACTTGAGTAAATAGATGGCGGAACAATGTTTAGAAGCGAACAAAGAGGCAAATTTCTTAATAGCTACAAAAGATAGGAAATTGTAGAACGCTATGATCGCCAACGTCTTGAAGAATCACGGTGAATAGTAGACGATATGTTAAATTCTAAATGGGGTAATTTTTTCTACAGGTTTCATATATCGAAAGTTTAACATAGATATAGGTTTTACATAGTTTTTCTCATTTTACTGTATTTACTTTCTGCAGTGTAGGAATACGTTTATGGCATTATTATTATTATTATTATTATTATTATTATTATTATTATTATTATTATTATTAAACCGATTTTAGGAGGTAAGGTTCATATCAAAATTATTATTGCGTAAAAAAAGTTTAATTTGATAGTCAAAGAATAGAATTAGGGAAACAATTATTAATAAATGTGACTTAATTCTTTCAGAAAAAAATGTTTCATGTCAGGAGATCAATTTCGGCATTTGTATTAAATTGCTTATATGAGCAAACTTATATCATTCAGGACATTAAGTTTTATAATTTAGAAGACAAGAATTTAAACTAGATGATTTTAAAACTCTGACGTCATAAATTTATGATCGTCATAATGAATAATATATCTAAAAAGGGGATATTTGAATTAATACCAAATACAAAATTTCAATGAACTAGCGATTAACGTAAATATAAACTTAGTCCGGTGAAGTCCTAAAGGATGAAACATGTAAATTTATATATATATATATATATATATATATATATATATATATATATATATATAATAAGAATAGAGTACACAGTTCGTAGCATTTACTTTTAAATGTGCTCAATACGAAGTATAGAAAAATATTATTAGAAATATTTTTTGTTATAATAGATTATAATAAAAACATTTTACATCGTTACACAAAAGCTTTCATGTTTCAGTACTATGATCTTACTTCCTCGGGCAATGGTCGATAACTTGTGATAACAATTATTTATTAGGGAAATTTAAAAACAAATCGTTATCTCTTCGGAAGTTAATGCGGGAAGACATAAGGTAAGAATTAGCCTCCGAAAGCTTTTTTATTGTAATCTATTATATAAAAACATTATAATATATATATATATATATATATATATATATATATATGATAAAAATATAGTTTAAGTTATGGTATATTTATGGGTTAAAGTGCTCAATATCAGGGATAAAGCTTAAACGCAATCATCGGACTTTTTATTTTTAATCTCTTTTTACATTTAGACGAGACTATTATACCTGTATTTTCTACAAGTACACTGCGTATGTATTTTTGTAGTTTCCCGTGTGTGTTTAAATGAATCCTACTTGAGCTATGGTCAAAGAGGAGCAACGTATAACTGTAAAATAGACTAAAAATAACTTATAATAAAAAAGTAAAAGCCATCACTTAATAACATCAAATATGAACACGGCTACAATGTATTGACCGTGTATTTAAAATAATAAAAAAAGACATTCATACCTACATAAAAAATCTATACATTGAGTTA
>CAHIKZ030004310.1:1740000-1750000 GCA_903632075.3 Acanthosepion pharaonis | reverse complement strand
ATATATATATATATATATATATATGTATATATATATGCATTTATAAATCTTAATATATCTGTATATCTGTATATCTCATCAATCAATATATATATTATATACATACATACACACAGACACACATACATATATATATATATATATATATATATATATATATATATATATATATATATATATATATATATATACTACTTCTACTACAACTGCTACTACAATAGTTGAAACCACTCCCAAAATTAGCTTGAGATGAACTTAACCGAAGTGTGAAAAAAAGTCTTAGAGTCACTGAAAAAAAAAGGAATCAATTGTCAAACTTATAATTGAAGAAAAATTTGCAACGTATGTCAAAAATAAGAGCATATTTTGATAAGAGGAAAATTTAATCATAAAATGCTTTTTATCTTTTTGTCATAATAAAATTTCTAATAAAAAAATCGTGTCCAACTTTTTTAAGCATGTATAATATTTTTTCTTATTTAAATACAAAACAACTACTTACTTTGGGGCCAATTTAAAAAATGCCCACGAGTCGCAACAAAATTTACGTTAGTCTATATATATATATATATATATATATATATATACACACACTACGAAATGGAGAAAGTCCGACAATTATTTTAATATTATACGCTATTTATATAAACACAAATATTCAAGTAAATGTTTTCTTTATAATAAATAGTATTAACAACATTTACCGGCCAGAACGTCCAAGAAATTTTCTTAGAAAATATGTCCTCTGACAAAAATCGAACCTGTATCTTACACGGATACGTCACCTGACGTACTATACCAGTTTAGCTACAGATGATTTTACTGCTTTTAAACAACAATTTTCAATGATCTTCTTTGGACGATCATATTTGGTCGAAGTGTATCTAAACTTTCAGTTAAGTGAAAAAAAGAGAACTGAGTGAGGGAGAATCCGTAACGTACATATGAGGCTCTCCTGGAAATTTAACCGCTCAACCGCTCCCCAAAATGTAGGTAAACACCTAAAATTAAGTAAATTGTGATTAGCCGGAGAACTATTCTACCTCACCTCAAATCTCTCTCTCTCTCTCTCTCTCTCTCTATATATATATATATATATATATATATATATATCGAGAAAGTGAGAGAGAGAGAGAGAGAGAGAGAGAGAGAGAGCATAGCACGTGAAGAAGCAGAAAAACCGCTCGTACACCACACTGTAACTAAAAACACACCCTTGATAATGGCTAGAGGAGTAACCGAAAGCGTTCCGAACAATTATAATTGTGGACAATACCTATATTCTTTCACCCTGAATAACCCAAAATCTTAGATTGCTGCAAAAACTCAATAAAAAATAAATTAAATCTTCCTTGTCGGCCGTTTTTACATTACATATATACAAACACACGCACGCACACCCATATATATGTGTGTGCGCATATATATATATATATATATATATATATATATATATATATATATATATATACATATGTGTGTGTGTGTTTGTGTGTGTGTATAGTTAATAACGAAAAATTCAAGTTTTATCTATCAGATTTCAAGTTTCGCAATTTGGTACACGTTTTATTATGCACTAATGATCTGTGTTGTCGTGGTTATTATTATTATTATTATTATAATTATTATTATCATAGTACAGTTTGTTCCAAGTATCAACGGAAGACTTCAGTTGAGAAAATGGCTTTGTAGCAGAAGATACAAGCGATGACCTGCCGCGGAATCAGAAAAAATATTATTATTATTATTCTTGTTGTTGTCGTTGTTGTTACTCTTGTTGTTGTTGCTATCTATATATTTAATTTATTGTATTTTTTTAAATTGATTATTGTTGCTTTCTGTATCTTCACTGACTATATCTATCTATCTATCTATCTATCTATCTATCTATCTATCCTCATCTCTTCATATCTATCTATCTATCTATCTATCTATCTATCTATCTATCTATCTAATAAAACGATAATAATACAACTAAGGAAAACAGGTTAAAAATTGCGATAATTTAATGACTTTTTACAACTTTGCAGAACTCCTCGCTCTAGAAAATTCAATAAATTAAAAATAGTGTAAATGACTTATCTGGTTTAGTGCCGATACACTCATCAAAGCCGAGGATGTTTGATGAATCTATCAAACATCGAGCACTGATGTGTTTTTCGACTCATTTCCCTTAATCAAAACTCGAACTTGAATATATTTCTTTCTCTCTCTCTCTCTCTTTTCTCTCTCTCTCTCTATCTATATATATATATATATATATATATATATATATATATAGATAGATAGATAGATAGATAGCATAAAGAAAGAATTTAAACAAAGAATTAAATAGCAATGTTAATTTGGTTAATGGGGAAATCACTTCACTAACAGGACTTAATGAGACATTAACTTACTCTCTCAATTCTTTAAATTATTGAAGGAATTGATTATGCGTTACTGTTTGGATCGAGCATTGTTTTGTAAAAAAAAAAATAATTACTAAGAACACCGTATTGTGGATCTTACTGTTCTTTCTTATTATTTTAATATATATATATATATATATATATATATAGAGAGAGAGAGAGAGAGAAAGAGAGAGAGAGAGAGAAATAAGCCTGAAATCAGTAATAATTCTTTACATTTTACAATTTTTTCCCAAATACCGCCTTTTTTTTTTATTTTCATTGATTAAGATATTTATATTTATTGCATATTTTGGCATATTTTCTGACTTTATTGACTATTCGAAAGGCCGAAATTATTCCGTATTTTGCAAAACCGAAAAAAGTCCATCTTACTCGGAGAGGAGCTAGACACCTCTAGTCTACCCGACTTACAAGAGAAATGCCGCTAAGGACACCAGCATTTCCGCCAAACTGATTTAATCAATAGACTCACCAATCAACCAACCAAGAATTGATCGAAAGTTTAATCCGATAAAAAATATAGATTATGCCATTGTTGTATCTTCGCTTATTGTTTAAGTTTTTGGTCGACTCGAAGAAAAAGATAAATCAAGGTTAATTTAATTTGATTGAATTGAAATTAGATTATCATAAGAAAAAATTTGGATTAATAGATAGGAAAAATAATTTACAAGTTTGCGTAAAATTTATTTCACGTAAATGAAAGTATAACTTCCTTAGAAAGAGGAAGAAACGATAAATAGGTGAGTAAAAATGTTTTATATCTGAATTTGGGGGCGTAGAACGTGATTTGACTTGAAGCTACAAAAATGGAATACGGGAGGAATAAAGATGATTCAACCCTGTGGCCGTATCAAGGCGTGTCTGAGCTGAAAATATCTGAAGGGAAATTTCATTAGAAACAAAGAAAAGAGTACTGAACTGTTACGTAATATAAGTTCTCATATATGGCAGTGAAAGCTGGACAATCTCCGGACAGAAGAAGTAACCTGAAGCAACAGAAATGTGGTTCTACAGAAGGATGCTGAGAATGCCATAAAACGAACATGTGAGCAACGACGGAATTTTAGAGAAAATGGAAACAAAAAGGAGACATACGTAAGTATAAAATTCTAGCGTATATAATGAGGAAAGAAGGCTTGGAAAATTTGATACTCACAGGACAGAATCGAAATAAATGGGACCGAGGAAAACAACTATTACCTCGCGAGATTGTGTAAATAGATGGCTGAACAGGGTTTTGGAGAGATGAAGAAAAAAGAAAAGAAAAAATTTATAAGAGCAATAAAATAGAGGAAATTGTTTGGTAAATATGATTGCTAACTTCCTGAGGAGACACGTGGCACATAGAAGAAGAAATCTTGTAGAAATGTGAATGGAGAATAGGAGTGAGAAAAAGGACTTACGCTAATTCTGAAAATGGAGAAGTCAATGACTCCACTTGATGCCACGACATATAAATTAATTATCTATTAGATTTATACAAAAAGCACGTTCGAAGTCATGAATTTAAATACAAACGAATGAGGAAAATCTAATATAATGTAATATGATATAGTATATATATATATTTTTTAAGACATTCTTGTGTTTATACATTCTTTTTATAGATACAAATATTTAAGTAAATGCTCTGTTTATAATAAACAGTATTAAACAACGTTTGCTGGCCTGAATGTCCAAGAAATTTCGAACCTGTATCCTATAAGGAACGCGTCATTTAGCTTGACGTGCCTTTAACCGATTTGGCCACAGAGGAACGTTCGGTTAGCAAGGTCGAATTTACTGTATTTGAACTTCAATCTTCTCTGAATCTCTCACGTAATTTCATATCTGCTCATGGCGTATCAAATGTAAACAAATGACGCAACACATTATGAAATGGACAAAGTCCGAAAATTATATATATATATATATATATATATATATATATATATATATATATATATATGTAGTGTATATAAATATAAATAAATATATATATGTATAATTATTTATATATTATATACATGTACTTTATTAAAAGCGCTCAATAAACTCACATCTATCCAACCATATATATATATATATATATATATATAGAGAGAGAGAGAGAGAGAGATCTTAAATAAACTGTCATAGATAGGTGTAATACATGCATAAATTTTAAATAAACTGTGATATATATATATATATATATATATATATATATATAAATACAGAGAGAGAGAGAGCGATAGATAGATAGATATATATGTACATACATATAAATAGAAAGCTATGGACAGACCAAAATATATAGATATATAGATGGCAAAATAAAAATATATATGCTCAGATAGGCATTCATATTCTGAGAATGATAGATAGATAGATATATAGATAGACAGATAGATAAATTCTGGGGAAACTGAAAATCCGAGTGATATAAAAGAAAGATTACGCGACAAAAATCTCAGTAATAACGTAATACAATCAGATTTGAGGAGGGTTATCGGCGTTAGATCCCCCCCAACGTATATATATATATATATATATATATATATATATATATATATTGAACTCAATCAATAAATATATTTAGAGACACACAAACGCACACACAACGTCGAGCTCGGTCAGTATCTAGATGGGTGACTGCTCGGATATACCAACTTGGATGTGCATGAATCCACGTCTTCTTCCCGCCCAATTTTGGGTTAATTAGTAGGACTTCAATAGTAGTATAAATAAATCATTATTATCACAACAATTTCTTACATTGTAAAAAAAAGATTTTATGGCTTTAAATAGCATGCGAAAGGTAGATAAGCAGTAAAAAACGAATTAATCAAATAATAACACACACACACATATAGACTTAAATATATTTATATATATATATATATATATATATATTAACTTAAATTTTGTTATATATATATATATATATATATATGTGTGTGTGTGTGTTTACATACGTACACAGTATGGTCAGGTATCTAAACTGAATAGCGACTGTCAGTTTCAAACTCATTGCGTGAAAATGACAGTCACTTAGCAATGTTGATTCCTCAATTGTCTCCATCTATAAACGATCGCTCTCCAATACTGACCATTCTTCAGCTATAAATATTGCAAATTATTATATATATATATATATATATATATATATATATATATATATATATATATATATATATATATATGATTTCCATACATCAGCCAAGTTTATGAAAAATAAAACTATATTTTAAAACTAATAGTGATTTTAAAACAAACGAAATATGAAACATTTTACCTCAAGGTGATAATGCCACTAAGACGCAATGGGTTACTGAGAGAAAAGAAAATGAAAGAGTTTAGTGAGGAAAAGGATAAAAGAACGGTATTCAGGAAGTCAGAGGATGGCGATTGACGTTGTATATATATATATATATATATATATATATATATATATATATATATATATATATATATATACGTATGTATGTATGTATATTAGTGATTGGATGTGCAGATGGTGTAATGTATACTTCGTTACATTCACTTACTCACAAAAACAGTTTGGAAATATATACATAAATCTCTTCTCGCCCAAATATGGTGTAAATAGTAGGACTTGTATCTGAATAAATCATTGTGATTTCTAAAAAAAATTGTTATTACAAAAACAAACGCAAAAAAAAAGATAGAAAAATTCAAAAATTCAAAATCGAATTATTCTTACAGTTCAAAAAGTATGTTTTGTTTTTAAATAACCCACTAGGAACTGATAAATTGTAAGATAACAAATCATTCTCCATGAATGTGTTAAAGTTTTTAGATTATAAAATATTCGTCATAAAATATATTTATAATGCAAAAGGTACAAAAATGATATAGATTATTTGTGAAAATTCTGAAAATAAAAAGAAAATACATTTTGTTCGGATGCTTTCTGTTAGCAGGAACCTCCCCCCATCTAAACTTAACCTGACTTTGTAAGAAACATATACTGGATACATATGCAGTCTAGGGAAATTAAAACCCAACCGTAAATTAAAATAGATTTTCTTTAACCTTAACATCATATAATACCAAGATTGTCTGCGCTTATAAATTATGTAAATTTCTTTGGAAGTTTATTCCTAACGTTGCTTGACAATGGAACGAGGCTATCGATTTGAAGTTTAATTTTTCTAATTAAATTTATAAATTTAATTTCAGTTTTGAAACATGGAAATTTTCTGTGTCGCGATGGAATCATATTTTTAAAAAGAAAATAATTATAATATTTCGTATCGAATGTTTGTATCGAGAACTGTTTTTAAAAATGAAAATAACTGCTAAGAACACCGGATTATAAATCTTATTGTTCTTTCTAATTATTTTAATACACACACACACACACACACACACACACACACACACACACACACACACACACACACACACACACACACACACACACACACACACACACACACATATATATATACACACACACACACACACACACACACACACACACACACACACACACACACACATCCACACACACACACACACACACACACACACACACACCCAATATATATATATGATTCAACTTATTAATAATTATATTGATGGTTTCATCCAGCTCGATTCAATTTTTGAAACATGATGAAATCTTATGTTTTGAAAAACATGAAGGAATAATATTTTAAAAATATTATAAACATAATATATATATATATATATATATATATATATATATATATATATATATATATATATATAGAGAGAGAGAGAGAGAGAGAGAGAGAGAAATAGAATGAGATAGACATTTTAGAGGGGAGGCAGGTACAATTCATGCCAGAGAGCTCAAAATTTCCTCCTTAGGATTGTGTTTCTTGTTCTTTCGAAAGTGATCTCATTCAATTCCCTATCAGAAACCACTTGCGTCTTAGTGGCATTAATATCTTGTTTGAGTAAAATGATTATATATATATATATATATATATATATATATATGTGTGTGTGTGTGTGTGTGTGTGTGTTTTGAAAACTATATATTCATTGATAATATCCTTCAGAGGACAAAACGCATCGGCCAAGTATAGCTTTTTCCTCTTGTCTTTTTCATTCACCCTCTCCCCATATATATATATATATATATATATATATATATATATATATATGCAGGTATGTATCAATAAGTTCGTAGAATGAATCTAAGTTATTCGATTTTCATACGAAACTATCGCTCTATGATGTGATTAATATTCACCAATAAATTAAGTGCATTGACAAAGAACGAGAGCTGTTGAAAAATAAATATTTCTTATGTAAAATCTATGCCTTCATCTTCAGCAGGCCACAATCCTAATGATATCTCTTCATATATATATATATATATATATATATATATATATATATATATATATATATATGTATGTATGTATGTATGTATGTATGTATAAATGAAATAAAAATAATAAAACGGAAGAATTTTAATCTACAACCCAGTGTGTCTGATGATTTTAATTTTTAAATATTTTTATTGTTCAATATATATATATATATATATATATATATAATTATCATAATTATGCTTTCTTATATGTATGTGTTCATTCCTTCATCAAATTCTAGATAAACTCGTTATACGTTTGCTCCAATCAATGCATCAGAGTCTGTCTGCCCGTGTGTGTGTGTGTGTGTGTGTGTGTGTGTGTGTGTGTGTGTGTGTGTGTGTGTGTGAGCCCGTTTCACTGTCCTCCTTTCCTTCCTTTTACTGACTTTATTAGGGAGCCGGTTATCGATCTTCTAAAATCATCTCATTCAATTCCCTCTCAGTAACCACTTGCGTCTTAGTGACATTATCACGTTGATTAAGTGAAATGATTATATATATATATATATATATATATATAAAAATGAACATAGAAGTCAACGTCAGGCCTGACAGTTGTTTCATGCTGAAACAATCTGTCGCCTTTGACGATTGTCTAACATGAAACAGACTATGTTCACTTTTATAGTTACACACTCTATCTCTGATATTGAGCACTTTATCCCATAAATATAGCACACCTTATTATATTTCTTCATATATATATATATATATATATATATATATATATATATATATATATATATATATATATATATGTATGTATGTATAAATTTATATATATATATATTTCTGATGGAATGTGTCTGTACAAAAGGCAAAATGTATAAAAAGTGACAAGAGGAAAATCTCTGTCATTTAGTTAATATAATATCACATTTCTCACCTACACAATTCAGACATGCTTGCAGAGCTGTTGAGGTCTGACACTTATACATACACTCATACCAATATATAAACTTGCACACTCTCGCAAAGTATTAAAATTTACACTTAACACTCCCCTCGCAGCAACCAATAAAAGTGTCAAAATGACCAAGAAGGGAATTCTGCGACTCATGAATCTTGTCAGCCTCTTTATATAAAAACAACTTGAAAGAAGCCATTTGACCAACACAAAGACCGACCTAAATTTACGATAAAAATCTAGAGACAAAGTTCATTATCTTCATAAACAGTCATTCACTCCTCCTGTTGTTCTATTAAGAAGTAGAAACTTTTCTTTCCTAAACAATTTTTCTCCTGATGATGGATATGCTGGCCGAAACTAATCGAGTAACATAATTGAAATAATAATAAAATATTAATACACAACACAGTGTGTCTGAAAAGTCTAATATTTTTTATATTTTTTTTATTGTTGAAAGCATTTAATTTAAAAGAAGGCTTAATAAAGAGTAGAGCTAATTATTATTTATTTTATAATATTAAAATTAAAACATGTTATAAATCGCGATGTTTGTATACACAAAATAAAATAATATTCATTCAAATGAAATATAATCTGAAGTGGAGGTTTCAAATAAAGTGACTAATAAACAAAGTACATTCACAAACACAGTAACAATAAATTGATACATCGATATCAGTATAAATATGTAAATGTAACATAAATTGAATTAGATAATTCATATATATATATATATATATATATATATATATATATATATATATATATATATATATATATATATATTATATATTTAACTTCACACTGTTTATTGATATCGATACATTGATTCATAATTCTCACTAGCCAAATAAATTAATTACAGAATATATGTTGTATTATGTGAAATAATTCTTTATATACCCTAAAACTGAAATTTCAAATATAAAAATATCCAACACATGGAAATGCCAGTCCCTCTGATAACTTAAAACACAAATATTTCCCACACACACCCCACACATACATGTTCATTTGCATTCATTTCTTTGAATGATCAGATTCTATCTATCTATCTATCTATCTATCTATCTATCTATCTATCTATCTATCTATCTATCTATCTATATGTATGTATGTTTGCGCGTGTGTATAAACATAAATATAACATATAAAAGTGAACAGTGAACATCTCGAATATATATATATATATATATATATATATATATATATATATATATGTATATATATATATATATATATATATATATATATATATATATATAGCTCTTCTCTCTCTATATATATATATATATATATAGCTCTCTCTATATATATATATATTTCTATCTATGTTTA
>CAHIKZ030004310.1:1727500-1732500 GCA_903632075.3 Acanthosepion pharaonis | reverse complement strand
TTCTTGCTTTGTATTCTGTAAAGCCGGGTCCAAACTATGGTCCTTAGCCCTATAGAAGAATTGTCATTTAATTGAGAGCAATTGTTTTACTATATGAGATGTTCCGACTAGGGCGATCTGCTGGGCAAGTTGTATATTAGTGTTACCTGGGGCACTGTTAGTAAAATTGTCTATTCCGTTTCACACGGGGCCCAGAGCTCCGATTACTATTGGTACAGTCTCAATCTTCATTCCCCACATCATGTTAATCTCGATATCCAGGTCCTTGTATATGGACAATTTTTCAATAATTTTCATAGAGTTGTTTCTCGCAGATGGTACTGCTATGTCAATAAGCGTACGCTTTCCTGAATTTCTTGTCTCTTATGATAATATCAGATCTGTTGGCTTGTATTTCGCTGTCAGTTTGAATTGGTATGTCCCAGCAGATAGTTACATCGTTATTTTGGGTAACTGTGTCTGGTTGGTGCTCATACCATCTCTCAGTGGTTTTGATTTTGTGTTTCTTGAATATCTTCCAGTGGACATATGTCGCTACCTTGTTATGGCTGGATATGTTCATTTTTGTTAGTTCCTGGCATCCTGTGATAATATGGTCAACAGTTTCGTGAGATTTTCCGTAGATCCTGAATTTCGGGTTAGTTCCATCCTTGATTATGTGACATTGATAGGATCTGGTTGCGAGGCTTTGGTGCTGAGCTGCAATAATTAAGCCTTCTGTCTCAGCTTTCAACCCGGTGCTCCTCAGCCACTGATGTGTTTTCTGTTGGTCCACATCTTCTTTCCACATCTTCTTTCGTTCTTTTTAGGTATTTGCCATGCAATGACTTGTCCTCCCAGTTTTTCGTAATTTCATTTGGCCAAGTTGTTTTGATTTCTGTTTTATTCGTTTGGCATAGATGGTATTCGACTCGTTTTTGTTGGTAGAATTTCTGGTATATTAAGCTGTTTCTTGGAGAGAGCATCTTCTTTGTTGATGGAGTGCATTTGGTGTTTTACTATTTGTCGGAGTAGCTCATTGTGGGGCATCCTCATTAGGGTAAGCATTTTTCTGACCTTGGCGTTCAATCTTTTAATATCATTCAACTTCCATTTAATAATGTTGAAGCTGTATGTTACTCTGAGTATAGCTCAGGTGTTGACAGCCTTCATTTTATTGGCCCCATTTAGTTTGCTTTCTAGTACCAAACGCACTCTCCTATAATATTCTTTACAAATCTTTTTCTTCATAATTTAATGTTTTATTCAGTCTTTTTCATTAATTCCTAAGTAGTTGTATGTATCATCTACTTCCTTTATCGTGTTGTTGATATCAATGTCAAAATCTGTAGTTTTCCTTAGTTTACCGTCTTTGAAGGTGGCTTTAGCACATTTGTCGATTCTGAAAACAATCCTAATGTCTTCGCTGAAGGTTTTGACAATGATGAGTAGGTTTTTCTGCTGGTTATTTTCCCTGACAAATGTTTTAAGATCATCAATATAAAATATGTGATTCAATTTGCCATTCTGTGATTTGTATCCGAATCAACTGTTCTTCAGTAGGCAGCTGAGCGGCGCTAATGCAAATCAGAAGAGTAGTGATGACAGTGAATCTCATTGGAAGATCCCGCTTTTGATGTTGGTTAGACTCGATGTTAATGACCCATTTGTATGGTTTAGTTTTAGTATAGTCGATTGACTTTCTGTAGTCTATGCATGTTATCGATACATTTCTTTTCCTTGTTTTCCTCTCTTCCAATATTGTTTGTATTGATAATTAGTTGGTCCTTGCAACAGTAGCTTCCTCTTTTACATCATTTCTGTTCTGCTGGAAGTAAATTGTTTTTCTCAAGGAAGTTGTATGTTCTCTCGCTTATGAAAGATGTGAGGATCTTGTATATTGTTGGTAGGCAGGTGATGGGCCTATAGTTCTTCATGTTCTGTATTTCTTCTGGTTTTGGGAGTAGGTATGCTACTCCTCGCATGAGCCATTTGAGACATTTTTCTGGGTTTATGTTTGTATCATTGTAAGCCCATGCGAGGTCCCGGTGGTTTCTTTTTTTTTTTATCCCCAAATTGACTTTTCAGTCTATTCCTGGTGCTTTCCAGCATTGATTTTTTAGATGTCAGCGTTTGATTCAGTAATGTTGATATCCGTCCATTTTTGACATTCTATATATGCTGTTCCTGTTGTTGTTTGATCAATGTAGTTCTTTCGTTGTGCATTTTGCATATTTTCCACATCTTACACTAGAACTCGTCGACTTGGATATTTTGTGGGTCATTTATATCTACTTTATTTTTCTCATTTCTCGATATAGTTTCTTAGCATCTTCTTTGAAGATCTTGCTGCGCCAGAAGAATCTGTTCCTTTTTTTTGTATAACGTCTGATTCACTGAGCATTCGCTTGAATTTGATGTTTCAGATTCTCTTTAACATTTGGTGCTTTAGTCTTATGCTTGATGTCAAGACTTCGTTTCACTTTTATTTCCTTATGTATATACTTGTAAATACATGCAACACCCACCCGGGGGGTATACGCATAGATTACAGCCTATTTTTAAAGAAGCCAAAGAGAGCAGATGATCTCGGCGAAAAGCGTAGTTTATAAATTTACCATTTTCTCTCAAAATCTTCACTATTGTTTCGGATACTAATATACATTCAACATACACATATACATACATACATACATACATACATACACACACATATACATACACACACACACACACACACATATATATATATATATATATATATATATATATATATATATATATATATATATGAATGTATGTATATATTTATATGTGTTAGAAATGAAATCACCCAGAAGGCTGCAAATTTTCACTTGTACAATGTGTGATCATATTGATTATTTTGAAAATAACTGTTGTACAAAATAATGGCGTCTTAAAATATTGAGCTACATACATATCGATTTGGTTTCTTTTTCTTCTAGGTGGCCCTTCAGGACGTTGGCGATTATGGCTCTCCACATCTTCCTGTTCTTTGTAGCTTTTAATAACTTTTATCTTTTTTTCCATCTCTCCCAATCTCTGCTCAGTTAGCAGCAGGTTTTAATGGAACTGGAGGCTTCTTGTCCTGAAACTTCACGTTGACAATGGAGTTCATCATTGACGACAACATCGTTAAGGAAACGAACAGCAAAGAAGAAATTATTTCTGGGATACGAGATAAAGACGACGATATAATACACACACACACACAAACATATATATATATGTGTGTGTGTGTGTGTGTGAGAGAGAGAGGGAGAGTGTGTGTGTGCGTGTGTGTATGTGTGTGTGTGTGTGTTATTCCCACGTGCATTGATAATTCAGACGCAGCAACATATTGATGTGTATAATTTTTTACTTTATGAGTGTAACACACGTAAGCAAATATATGGATGCATTGTCATCATTACACGTATTCATATATTATAAAATTATAAATATATATGTGTTTATGTTCAGAAGAAAATCTCGTACATACACAGGTAAGTATACACACACACGCACATATATATATGTGTGTATATATATGTGTATATATATATATATATATATATATATATATATATATATATATATGCGTATATGTTTAAAATCTGAATATGCGCAGATTAATTATAGTTGTTATATATGCTGTATATTTAAAGTCGATTAACATCTGTCTTTGTTTACAAAAAGACACAATGATATATATATTTAAACAAATATTCATGTATATATATGTATATATGTCTCTCTCTCTCTCTCTCTCTCTCTCTCTATATATATATATATATATATATATATGTATATATGATTTATTTTTACGTAGTCTTGAATTTTGAGTACAAAAAATCTATCTATATTTCTATTAATCGCTTCATTAATATTCATATGTGAGGAAATACTGACAAAGAATTTATCGAAAGTAAAAACACAGTTCTTAAGAGGAAAATTGGAAATATATATATGAATGATTGGTTTGTGCAGCTTATTGTTATAAGGTGCAAGAGAAGAAACTCTTTTGATATGTCCAATCAAACGTAAATCCACGTGCCTGTGATTCACATGGAATGTGAGACAACTCCGTATATCCCACCGGCATTGGTAGTTCTCCCCAAAAGAGAAGATTGGCGCAACACAATCTTTTGAATTTTGGGAAAGGTGTGAATCCACCTTTTCTCCCCCACCCCCAGCTACGGACAAATAAAATTAGCCTTAACGTATTTTAGAAAAAAATGGCATTTTATCATTAAATTTTGCTCTCGTCAAAATATCCTCCTGTAGCCTTGATTAATGAAGCACGAATATTTGGCAAAAAATTCTCAAAGTTTGATAAGCGATTCTATTCTTTTTTCATGGACTTTGAGAGCTCTTTCTTTCTTTTTCATTCATCTCTCAAGTTTATCCCATGCTAATTAATTCTGGGAATGACTTTTGAACTTCTGTATATATATATATATATATATATATATATATATATATATAATATATATATTCAAACAAGTTTTATTATAGATATCCTATGTTTGTTTATTTTATATTGATTCTCTTCAGTTCTCTTATTAATTTCTTGATGTTAAGATGAAGGCACCGTAGATTTTTCCTACCCAAGTGCTTTTGATCTCCCTCAAGATAATCCTCAGGGGCGAATTACAAATATAAACTTACCGTAACTGTGATATAATCAATGATGACTTCCATTTTAAAATCAAGAAAATGATTAGAGAACTGGAAAGAATCATTAGAAAAATAAATAGACATCCTATATTATTCAATGAAACATGTTAGAAAAAGATATATATATATATATATATATATATATATATATATATATATATATATATATATGTGTGTGTGTGTGTGTGGGTGTATGTATATGTGTATGGATGTATATATGTGTGCGTATCTGTGTGAGTGTGTGTTGGTCTGATTGTTCCAAGGAGAACAGTTAAAATTTTTTTTTATGGGTTAACCAATTTATAGGGGGCGGCGTTGCCTATTTATGAAATACTGGGGCT
>CAHIKZ030004310.1:1700000-1722500 GCA_903632075.3 Acanthosepion pharaonis | reverse complement strand
TGAGGGAGAAGGAGAGTGAGGGAAAGCGGTAGCAATAGATAGATAGATAGATAGATAGATAGATAGATAGATAGATAGATAGATAGATAGATAGCGGAAGCGCATACACACATACAGTTAAAAGAGTGAGACAGAAAGAGAAAGAGAAAAAGAGAACAGATAAAGCGAGAAAACAGAAGGGGGGAAACGACAGGGAGTGGGAAGGGGAGAGAGAGAGAAGAGGAAAGAGATAGGATTATAGATACTCCAAAAGCACACACACACACACACATACATATACACACATATACATACATATTCTTAGAAAAAGGGAAAGAGGGAGAGAGTGATAAGAGAGGTAGAGATGGAAAGAGCACACATACATAAGAGAGAGAGAGTGAGAGAGAGAAAATGGAGAAAAAGAGGAAGAGAGCCTAGAGAAAGAAAGAAAGAAGAAGGAAGCATGAAAGCACGCACACACATACTTAGAAAGAGATTAAAGATAGAAAAGAAAGAGATTAAAAAAGAAAGAAATAGATTGAAGAAAGAAAGAAAGAAAGAGATAGAAAGAAAGAAAGAAAGAAAGAGATAGAAAGAAAGAAAGAAAGAAAGAAAGAAAGAAAGAAAGAAAGAAAGAGGTGGTTATAGAGATACAGAGAGTATGCACATACACACATACGCACACACGTGCACGCGTCGATATAAATAGATAGAAAATATAAGAAAGAGGGAGGGAGGAAGGAAGCGAATTTGAGGGGGCGTTAGCAGACGTGCATTTGTTAGGAGAAAGAAAGGGGGAGATATAAAATGACAGAGACAAATAGAGGATGAGGATGAAGAAGATGAAAGGAGAGAATACACGAGTACAGAGCGAGTGAAAGCAAAACCGTCAACGAGTTGGATAGAGAGAGAGAGAGAGAGAGAGAGAGAGAGAGAGAGAGAGGGAGAGAGAGAGAGGGAAAGAGAGAGAGAGAGAGGGGGTAAGATAGCCCAGAGATAAAGAAAGAGAAAAGGAAACACCTACAAAACACACACACACAAACACACACACACACCTGAAGTCCCGTAGACGCCGCTCATATCGTGTGAATCGTAAATCTCCAACCGTGCTTATAGCTCATCCCTCAGGTCAACCCTGGCTTCTCTGATGAGCCCAGAGTGCAATGTCTATTCTGGAATGAGCTGGGGGTGGGCCCAGTATGTATTTCATTCGAGCATGACTTGAAATCTCTCCCTGTTTAAAGCTTGGTGGAGTAGATCAATATATGATTACTCTGGTCGTTGTTAGCAGAATTTTGATCTGAAATTGTTAATGTATAATGCGCGATTAAATGAAAACTGGATTAGCAAAGTAGATTATACTGAATATTTGGTAAGCAAAATAATTCATTAAGCTGCGGACTTCTTGATGTATCGGCATATTATTTGTTAAATTAAGTGCATTGACAAGGAAAGTGATTATATTAAAAAAATAGATGTGCAAAATAAATGCTTTTTTATCATTAGCGTATGGACTTTCCATGCACGTTGATATTTAATAGGAGCAGAAAGGTTCGCCTTTCGTCCGGTTCAAAATCCTCCCTGTCTTTTGAACTGGAGTAGAAGTTTATTCCTTGTTTCCTGCTTAAGATTGTGTTTCCGGTTCCTTCTAATGTTTTCTCAATCTTTTTCACTTTCAGTATCCTACTGCGTCTGAGTGGCATTATCGCCTTGTTTGGAGTGAATTCATCAATGCATTAAATGCATTGATAAGAATTACGTCGTAAAATAAATATGTCTTGCGCAAAAATGTTTTTTTTTCTATTTATTAAGCTACATAAATATTGAAGCGCTTAGATATTCATTATTATTTTAACGGCATACAAAAGGAACGAGATTATTTTTGAAAAATTAATATTTGCTGTGCAAAATAAATGTTTTTTTTATTCATTCAGCTACGTACTTATTGATCACCCTACATGATCTTCATTAAATTAAATACACTGACAAGGAAGGAAATTATGCTAAGAATTTAATAATCATTAGATAAAGATATTACTCACATATGCACTTACATGTCGGTTAAGATTTAGGAAAATAATGTTACGCTAATTTTCATTAAGTAGAAGGCTCTGGATGCCTTGAGAATCAGCAATAGAAATGCTAGGTTCGAACAGCAAATTAATCAGTTTTATTGAATGAACGAAGAAAAAGTACTTAAGGATCCGAAACTAAATTTGGAAATAATTACCAGCTTTACTTAAGCATTGTACGTCATCTTCAGTATTGGAGACACAAGTTCGCTATTGTATAATTTTCCATGCCTACTTGTAAGCGATTCTCATTTACTGTCTAAAAAGACTGAACGTAGATAATATGCGCTTTTTTTTTATTAACGAAAGACTCAATCAAACACCACTCCACTTATTTATCGATTTACTTTTCTCGTGCTTAGGGGAAATATCTGATCTTACAAATAAATAAAACGATCAATACTACACACACACGCACACACACGCACATACACACACACACACACACACACACACACACACACACACATAAATATATATTCAATTGTCTCTTTATTTAACGATACCAAATCGAGACAAATAAAGACAGATTATATATGATCTGAACTACTGATATGGCACGAAAATCTAAAATTGGACAATGACGTAATTCCATACACCTCTCAAATATATATATATATATATATATATATATATATATATATATATATATATATATATATATATAAATAAAAAATAAAAAAGGCTAAACACTAACATTCCATGGTCATAATTTATTCCATTGGAATCGTAAATACGATCCAATTCATCAGACCTACAAATTCAAAAAAGAAAACAGAAAAAAACAACTCCGGAAATAAAAAATAGAATTTAGAGAGAGTGTAAGTATGAGATTAATGGGACGAATGTTCGAGCTAAAGAGAGGAGTAACAGAAGAGAGAAGGTGGGACATTAAAACTTAATAGAGAGGGTTTTTTTATAGAGGTGAGTGGAAGGGGAAATATATATATATATATATATATATATATATATATATATATATATATATATATATATATATATATATATATTTGAAGCCAGCCCTGGTGATTTTGTAAATTAGCCCCCAAAAGTAGTTGTTTTGTACTTTAAATAAGTGAAAATTATTATACAGGGATAAAAAAAAGTGAAGCCTGATTTTTTATTAGGAAATTTTTCTGGCAAAAAGAAAGAAAGCATCTTATGATTAAATTTTGCTCTCGTCAAAATATCCTCCTTTAGCCTTGATTACAGCATTACAAAATTTTGGCCTTATTTGCAAAAAATTCTTTTTTCAATGTCTCTAAGAGCTATTTTTCATTTTCCACTCTTCGGTCAAGTTGATCTAATGGTAATTTGGTGGGTGCCTTCAAACGTTTGAAGTGTACTATATATATATATATATATATATATATGTATATATAAAAGAAATATGTTGTAGAGGTTCCAACGAGAGAAAAGTATGTATATTAAAAAGAAGAGAAGTGCCGCAAACGTTTTTGGTTGTAATGTGGATTTATTTAGAAAAATATTATGCTTTGTTTTACATAATTTTACTACACGTGTTTCTGGTCTCGCGACCGTCTTCAGGTAAAAGTGGAGATTTCACATATTATTAAAAATAATTAATTTTTTCCTTATGTTCAATGTTAAATATTCTCGATATGAGACATTCCCTGTTTGTGTGTTGGTAATCCGAATTTCTTTCTTGAATTATATATATATATATATATATATATATATATATATATATATATATTATTAAGATATAGGAAAATTTTCATTAGAAACAAAGCAGAATGCTGGACTGTAATCTAATATTAATCTTCCTGTATGGCAGTGAATGCTGGACAATTTCTTCCAAGAAGACGTGATGCAACAGAGATATGGTTCTATGACAAGCGTTACTAAAAACAGCTAGACTAGAAAGAAAAATGCAGGCTCACCAATGAGATTAACTGTGACTGAACTTAATCTCCTAGTGGAAGCTAATCGGTTCATACAAATGTGAACACTCAATGCGATTTTTGCAAGATTTTCCAAAACAATTTGTTTTTAACGCCCAAAAAAGTGACGCTAAAATCCTCTATACTCTTGTAGGCGCTGCCGTTGATGCAATCAAAACAAGAATTTTAGGTAAAATTTTGAAGGTTCCAGAAAGGATTAAAAATTTAATTAAAAAATCAGAAGATGCTTTGGTTTTTTTTCTTAAGAATAGCATAAAAAGTTTGACAATAAAACTTTGTTTTTATTAAGTTTTTTCGCCTTTTTTCATCGTAGTTTTTGGCCTTTTTTCATCGTAGTATGCTCTTGCTTAGCTAATTTTTGGAGGTATCTACTCTTAACACGCAGAAGATGGATAGCAGTGAACTGCGAATTGGATACATCAGAATTAAGCAGGTACCGAAATTTCTAGGTAGCAAAGTTACAGACGATGAAAAATGTAAAAGAGAAATCCGAAGCGTAAACAATTTAGCGAAAGATGCTTTCGAGAAACTAAACAATTCATCAGGAGATAGGTAATTTTCCTTCGAAACAAAGTAATGAGTGCCGAACTTCAATTCATTATCTATCCTCCTATGTGGCAATTGATGATGAAAAAATTCCACACAGATGAGGAGATTTGAAGCAACCGAATGATTTTAAGAATTCCATAGACGTAACGTGAGCAATGAGGATGTTTTAAGAAAAAAAGAAATGTAAAAGGACACTTAAAATCGAATGAGACACTTGAATTTTTTTATATATTTAGCGAGAAAAGAGGGCTTGAAGAATTTAACACTCACGATATTGCAAGTAAGAGAAACAGAAATATCGAGTAACCTATCTAATGAGTTTCTGTAGACTGATGCCAGAACAGGGGCGAGGAGAGATGGTAAAGTGACAAACATTGCTTAGAGTTAGACGGAATAGGATATTGTGATAAAGCGATACGGCACATACAAGTAGAAATAAGTAATAAACTGATATATCCCGGAAAGGGATATATTTGATCGAAGTAGCTAAGTGGTTTTAGCTACTGTAACCAAGTAGTATACGGTAGCAGTAATCGATCGGTACTCGTCGTAGTCGCAGGTAATAGATGTAGACCAATAAGATAGCCAATGGCTTAGTCCAATGGGCGTCGTCATAGACTTAAACTCTGTCGTATCTACACGTCCGTCTGTATTTATGACGGACACTAGCCAATCATATTCCTGTGAGGGGGAACTCAGCTTATGCTTATTCCATTATATCATAAACATATTTAATATAAAAAGGACATTATAAAATGTCTTGAAAACTTGGAAACGGACGCCATTATACGTTCTTTAACAACGAAATGAAATATAAGAAAAATATTTATAAAAATACAAAGAATATTTTTGCTTTCTTTAAGTGTCTGACAATGAATTAAAGATGTATTTCTACTGGATAACTGAATCTGTAAGCCCCCCATGAAGTATACAATCACAGAAAAAACTTTCATGACATTAATCCATATAATATCCTAAAATTTCTTAAATAAATCAGACTGTATTACAAAATATAACTTCAACAAAACTACAACATAAAACACACACATCACCGCCTCTAGTAATAATAACAACATAAACATGAAAAATGCTAAGTATCATCTACCATGTATTCAAATGTGAAAGCAGAATAACATATATCTTATTTCTATTACTTCAAAGCTCCTATGAAAATTAAATTTCAGCATTAAATGACCCATGAAGGAGTTGATGTGCTGTTAAACAAACAAATCAATCAATTTATCATGAGAAATATTTTTGACTTGTTTAATTTTCTGTCAATACTTAAAGATGGGTTGCTGCTTGATAACTTGACCTGTAAGCTCCCCATAAAGTAAAGAATCACAGTGAAAACACGCCGAGTGTTGCTGCTGTGGTTTCAATATCCAGTTGGTTTTACGTGGTGGAGTTTAGGGCCCCACAACCGACCGGTTTTGAATTCAAAATTGTCCTTCTCTGATAATTATTGCCAATCATGGTAAGAGAGCTCATTTGAACCTGATATTTACCCCATAACTTAAAAGAAGAGACTGGGTCATAGCTTTCCCAATAGCATTAGTACAAAAAATAGAAACAATATTTTGGAGATGTGACTCAACACATAGCTACCTGCGCATTGGATTAAGCGCATAGATTGTCCATAGTAAAACATTCAGATACATAGATTGATCCATTGATTTTTTTACGGCTTATCAACCTGTTGCGGGTTATTTAAATCTAGAAACTCTTTTTAGATTGTAAAAATATTTGGGAGATAATAATTTAGTATTACAAGTTCTATTAATTAACTCATAGTTAGTGTGGTCATACCTTTACAAAGGGTATTTGTGTGTAAGCAAATATAACGAACTCGGCTGGAATTGGATCTCGCCTCTCCAATTCCAAGCCGTTATCCATTACACCATCCACACATCCAACCTTACAGTACATGGTTTTCCCAAACGTTGTGATCACCCATCTAGATACTGACCAGGTTTGACATTGCTTATGTTCGATGATCGTACGAGATCTGGTGTTTCAATGTGATATAGCCGTAAGCGAAAATATATGGAAAACTTCTTAACCTCCCCAAGACAAGTATGAAAAGAATGAGGAATTTGATAGTAATGCATAGAACTTTACAGCCATACAAAGAAAACAGTGGGGTGTAAGTCACGTCAGCATTGAAGATTGTGGTGACTAGACGAAGAAAATTAATTAAGAACAAAAAAAACAAAAAAACAAAAAAAAAAAAACAGAATAATGAGAGATTATGGCAGCCAAAATCTGAAGAACTGACAAGACGACAGATCAGAGCCCCCCCCCATGCTATAAATGGGAAGGGATACAATTTCTCAGAGATTTCTAAAGTGATGAATTCGACGAAAACACAAATTATTCCTAGTTAATAGTACGGGGAGGCGCGATGGAGTAATGCATAGCGGCTCGGATTGAGAAATCGGAGAGCCGAGTTCGAATTCCAGTTGAATCCATTACATTCACTTACGTGCTAATACCCTTGAGAATGGTATGAATCCTCTTCTCCCTCAGCAGAACAGACCGGGTTCTATAGCCTTGGATGACAACTGGTCTACCGCAAATGAAACGTACTGCGGGAAAAAATCTGCCTCGTCAGTCATGTATCGAAAGATCGTATGGCACATAACTGACTGAATTAATAGCAGCCTAGAAAAGGTATATTCGAACAATATATATTACTTCCTTTACCAGATAGAAAGGACACAGCACAAGAAAAAATATGTCCTAGTTGAAGGTAGACATGAAACCGTAAATTAGAGCCGCAAGAGTACATCAGTATACATGACTGGGAAGGAACGATGTTCCATTGGAAGTTACGCAAACGACAATGATTCGACCATACAGACCAAACTGTATACTCAATTTTTTTCTTTTCATTTTTTTTATGTTTTGATATTTCAGCCAAAGTGAATAAAAATTAGATGCTATATTAAATAGTGGATGCCGCCGTCCAGAAGTGCACAAGAGGCAATTGGAAAAAAGGGTGGAAGACTGAAAAGATACCCGGATCTTTCTAGCGGATTAAGAAATATGTGGATCATAAAAAATGTCCATTCTACACACCGGTTTTTAGAGTACTTGGAATAGACCCAAAGGATTTTTTTTGAATCAATTCCCCTCAAGCAAGGCGATAATGCCACTAAGATATACTTGACGACTGGGAATGAAAGAGAAGGAAAATACTTTTAAAAGAACCGGCATCCTAAATAAGAAACAAAGAATAAACCTCTACTCATATTTAAAAAAATGATAGATGAAGGCTAAAATTAGTTCCAATGCTGAGGAAAGTTCTGGAATATCTGTCTATATTTCTGAGATGAGGTATTGTGTACACTATTTACATTATTCGGACGATTATCCTCGTCTTTGTTGCCATATTTATCACAACGTTTCGGCCGTTGTACACACCGGCCTTCTTCAGGTGGTTGGAATGTCGAACTGAACCGTTTATTTCGGTCACTGGGGTTGACTGTTCTAGTTCCACGTGCCATGTTTAATAGATGTCAGTTATCAGTTATCACTTGTTAATTTCCCTTTCCAAGTTCTCCACTCCCTTAATTGGGTATTGAACTCACACTCTTTGGGTCCTGTCACTGGATCTAACTAACGCCTTTATCCACTGTGTCATGCGATCTTAAGGACACATGGCACAATGGATAAAGGGAAGGAGAATTAACTGATAATTGGCATCCAATAGACATGGCATTAAACTAAAAATACTTGATGAGGAGTATATATTGTTCATTTTTAATGAATGAATTGTTAGAAGTGGAAAATTCAGACAAGTTTGTGATCAAAGAATTTAACATGAAGTCCTGGGTATGACGATAAACTACATCCAGCAGCAAAGCTTCTGTCCGGAAAAGTGGGGGTTTTGAAGAGCTATGAACCACCTCTTAATTGTTCTTGTTAAGGTCCACCCTGACCCGGGGTTGTAGAAACTGTTAGGGTCCCAGCTATACGCAAATAGTGACCCCTCCCAAACAAAAACAAAACACTATGAAAGTATAAAAATACATTTTTATTGTAAAGATACCAGCAATACACTTTTATCTATATAAAAATTACCAATAATACCTATTTATAGTAAAATAACCAACAATACATTTTCAAAACAATTGACCAGCAATATATTTTAATGTAGAATTACCATACCAATACATTTTATAGCAAAATGACCAACAATACATTTTATCTGTGGTTGAAGGCATACAATTGCGTTCAAAATATTTAGATTTTGACATTAAATAATCCATAGAGGATGATGTGCCGCTAAACATATCAATCAAATTGAAGCTTTCTCACCCTGGGTAAGTTCGCTCATTTCCCGTAAAATCAAGAAATACGGAAGACCAGACGCGTAAAAATCGCATGCTAAAGAAAAATGATGTTAAAGTTAGAATATAAAATGAATAATCCCAAAGCTAGAATATGTTTCTCACTGAGACTCATGATCCCTGCCACCACAACCAAAAGGGTTACTAGAACAATTTTCAGAAGTCCTGCTAGAGACGACTCGCAGTGCTAGAAATTTTGAAGAGACTTTTTCTGTCACTTGAAATCAAGCGAAAGCATTGGTGAACAACAGATGTGAAAAGTCGATGATTACAAATCGATTAGAAGACTGATGATAGTGCAAGAATTTTAGATGAACTTGCGGTCATTTCTGTTAGTAGGGAAACTATCCATAGACGACAGGTGTACCAATACGTAGAAATATTAATTATAAATAAGAATTTTGAGGACAGTGTTAAAAGTTCGAACGAGACTTGCTGTCACTTGACCTCGAAGGTGAACGAGTGAAGACTAACAATAAAAATGTATAATGTTAAATGAAGAAAAGGGAATTAATGAAGGTTAAAAAAAAAGAAAGAAAAAAATGAAAAGCATTAAAAAAAAGAAACGTTTAAGATGAAAAAAAAAATATTGTTGGCCATCGATTCTGAGTACAACGTAAGAGTCCATCTGGATCTAAACGGGGTGGATAAAATATTGGGTGGATAAAACAAAACGGGTGAATAAAATATTAATGACGGACAACAGAAATGAGACCGGTCGACGAAAAGTGACAAGTGGCGGAAAGAACGAGAATAAAACATATATTGGGGGAATCAATTAAAAAAAAACGAAACAAAAAAACGAGACGCCGGAGAGTAAGAGAGAGAGAGAAAGAGAGAGAGATAGAGAGAGAGGGGGAGGGAGAGAGCGAGAGAGCGAGAGAGGGAGGGAGAGACAGACAGACAGAGAAGTAGAAGTAGCGAGAAGGGGGAAAAGATTAAACATTTATGTGACCACTAAGATAAGTACGAGAGGTCAAACCACCTGGACAGCAGTTAGACATTATAAATGAAAAGGTGGAAATAGTTAAAAACAAAGAAAACCTTGGTGATGAAATGGACAGGTGCTCCGTTTAATATTGCTTCTATTCGCCTTACTACGATAGACAATATTACTAATAGAAATACATTTAGAGGATAGGGTTGGAGAGTCAACTTATTCTACTAATATGTGATTAATTCTACTAATAAAAAAAATAAAACAAATAATCGGCAGTGTACTTGAAACAAACGAGAAAAACATTAGAAACTAAAATCAACTGAAACTTGATCAAATAAATAAATAACAAATGCTCTGGATCCTTCTTAAACTGGAGAAAAGAACAACAGAGGAATTCAGGACCGCGAAACTAGAAGGTTGTTTAGAATATATGAATCTTGATACCTTTATCTCAATAGATTAATGTTGAAAGGTCAAGGAAATGAATGATTGCCAGGAAGGATTTGAGAAAAAATCAAAATAGGTTCATGAAAAGTTAATTGTAATAGCAGAAAAATTGCTATAAAACTAATTGAAAAACAAAAGGGGAAGCATAAAACTATCAAAAAATCCCCCCACCAAAAAAATGAAAGGAAAATCAACTATATAGAGACATATTGAAGATATAACGATGTGAAGATGTTTGTGCAGAGGACATCTCATGAAGGAAACTGAATAATTAATTAAGATGGAATACAGTAAAATCCATTATGAGAGATTTGCTTTGTAGTTGCTTGACCTTAATCACTGTATATCTATGTTCATGCGCGGGAGTACTATGGGGATCATCCAGAAAGTTGTTTGATTTAAGTATGAAAGATGAGATCACAAAGCAAATTGAAAGTCACATCAGCAAGTTTATGCGAAGCTTTTTATTAATACCTGTCATTGCATTACGCATATTTGTCTATGACCCATGTGCTTGGTGTACTCTTAGATTGGTTACTCTGATGAGTATATTGGATTTTGTATATTTGTTGGCAAGTTGCACCCGCACTCAATAATAATAATAATAATAATAATGATATTGTAACTTAGAAAATGTTACAGAATGATAAATAACCAAAACGGACGTTGGAAATGAAATAGTAATCTTTATAAGATCAACAAAACACAATACTCGCCAGCGGCGTGAAGAAGGTAAACCACTGCTAGTGGTGGACTACTTAGACGACATATTAAAATAGTGTCCAACGTACTTACGAGGATTGGGACATACCCATTAGCGTTCATAGGTACGATATAATAATAACAATAATAATAATAATAATAATAGGTTTATAGGGTCTGTTGTCATTACACGAAAGTCTAAATCCATTCATAAAGATTATATTAAATGAAAAATCGACAAAGTGAGTAGGCAGCAAAAAGAGAAAAAGACGAGATTGTAAGTCATTTCAAAAGGAATATAAAAACAGGCATGACAGAGAAGCAACGGTTAGGCACTGGAAACTGTGCAAATGACACAGTCACGGCCACTCGATAAGTCCGTAACTGGACAAGTTTCTCTGAGTTGAGTTTTGATCGGGAATTTTCAATGGATAATGATCATTCTGTAAGATTAATGTTTACCACTGAATTAAGTGCAGTGACAAAGCACGTATACTCAAATACGAGTATCCACAAAAATAACGTTTGTAGAATATATATATATATATATATATATATATATATATATATATATATATATATATACAAACATGTCTCATTAATTAATTTAGACAAGTTTTGTTTACTTATTTTTAATACGATCCTCCCGTAATTACGGACAATTTTCTTAGTATCGTTATTAAAGGAAGAAAGAAAATTACCATCTTGATGTATATTCATTTTATTCCGAGTACTTTCAACATTAGCACAATGTCGTCATCAGGGTGTTGTTTTTTCTGGATGCCTTCATTATTTTTCTAAGACAAACTTGTTGGGTTCATTTGAAAAAAAAAATTTACGCGTGATGTGAAAATCACTAAGTTTATGTACTGTACAGTTTTTATATTTTATCATGTAGGCACACGAGCAAACGTCAAGGGAGGTAACTATATATATATATATATATATATATATATATATATATATATATATATATATGAATGAATGATCAGAATAGTCTTTTTTACGTCATGTGGGGAATAGACTATTTGGGCAGACGATGAAAGTTGTCGTCTGTCTTTTTCAACTTCGATATTCCACATCGGAGTTGAAAAGATAGACGACCATTTTCATCGTCTGCCGAAATAGTCTATTCATAACACGAGGTAAAAAGATTTTTTTGATTATTCATTCATATTGCTCTGTATAAATAAAATAAATGGAGCTTCTGTTGTGGATTAGTTTTAATGTTTTTTATATTACTAGGAACCACTCGGATTATATATCCATGGATTTATTTTATCTTTACTATACATATGCTCCTGAAAAATTTATTTCGGTTGAGCTCTCTAAGGAGGAAGTGTGGGTTTGTAAACAGTGACTATTACGGCTAATAATGCATGACTCTTCGCTAAATCGAGTTTATGTGTGTGTTTATCTAAAAATAAATACGCTTAAATTCACCTTCATCCCTGAAGTGCGCCAACGGCTTAGGGGTAAAATCCCCAACTGACGCCAATTCAGTTGCGTTTCGATCCTAGCTAGAAAGCAATCGGACGTCTAGCCACACTGATGTGCTGTGATACAGAGAAATAGTCTGATTGTGGATGACAATATATTTTATATATATATATATATATATATATATATATATATATATTGTCATCCACAGTCAGACTGTTTCATATATCACAACTATATATATATATATATATATATATATATATATATATATATGAATCAATATTAGGAATCATAAGTCATTTTCATGTCTCATGAGATATTAAGTTACAATATTGATTTTTATGCCAAACTGTCTATATATTAAAATCTTCCAATTTTGAGTATTCTTCCCCTTATTTAACAAAGCACTGGCATTAAATTTTTTATGGCTTCCTACAAATATTTTCCTTTCTGGACATAAAGCATATAAAAACTGTTCAAATGTGCTATGGATCCTAGCGTTTTTGGCTAATGTATTGGCTATGATGAAAGATGTTTTCATTTAGCAGAATATGTAGATTTTGATATATATGTATTTATAGGAATGGAAACTTTTGCTTTTATTTATTTAATTTAAGGGTTATATTTAAGGGTGTATCGTCAGTGACTTTACTTTTGCAATGAAGCAGTCAGTTTTGATTTACTCAGTTGAATTGGGATGCGGAACCGTAATGGCCCACGACCTACATCCAACTTTTACAAATGGCTACAAGAAGTCGAATAGGCACTATGTCGACCACACTCCAGTCAACGGCATCGACCTCCCGGCTAAACTGTGTAAGGTTAGTCGGAAAGGTTTCCCAACCTGACAGGGCCAAACGGCTCGTCACCGCCTGGACGTAGGAACTGCGTCTCAGGAGTCAACGTCTTTATCAGTGGGCGAAGGAATTTCTGATAGGAGAGACGGGTAACCTCTAACATCTTCGGTGGAAAAGGATCCGGTAAGCCATTGCACTATTTTGTCTTGAATGTAAACCTGAACGGCAATTACAACAAAAAATAGGGGAGAGTGCCTGATCACAGCGGGGCAAAATGCTCTAACTGAATGAATGATGATGAATTCATTTCAGAAAGCGGTCAGCACATTGTGGCAGTTTCAACTTTCTCTTTTTGATTCCAAGTATATGCGTCCTTTTTGTTTCTATTTCCCTTACAACTTCCTCGTTTTTCGTATGTTCTATCCATGGTATTCTCACCATTGTTAGTGTGGAATGACATTTTTGTCGCCTCAAATTTCTTCTTCACCTGTTAGCAAATTAACTGCATCCACGATCATAAGTGAAGACCGATATTTCATAAGAGTTCAGCACTCTTTCCTTTGTTTCTAATGAGATTTCCTGTTTCCTAATATTTTGCTTAGCTTTATGTATTTAGAGGTCCTTGATAAAATTCAAAGAAGAACATGCAATATTATCTGTCCTAACCTGGTATTTCAACTTCAGTCAGTTTTCATACTGAATTAATGTTGCTTTCCCGTGACTTTTATATAAATATTTTCATATTAATTGTTCTCTTTGATTTCTCTACTTTATGAATTTAAGCGCAGTACTATATTGGCTGTTAGGTCTCATTATTTTACATTTGAAATTACTAACTGTAACTATAAGTTCTATACTAACAGATGAGGTATTATATACATTATTTAAATTATTCGGATTATTTTCCTCATCTTTGTCGCCATATATTTTACAACGTCTTCAGGTGGTTGGAATGTCGAACTGAACCCTTTATTTCGCTCACTGGTGTGGACTGTTCTAGTTTCACGTGCCACGTCAGTTATCAGTTATCACCTTTTAATTCCCTCTGAAAGTTCTACACTGTCTTAACCGGGTATTGAACTCACACTCTTTGGGTCCTGTCACTGGATCTAACGAACACCTTTATCCACTGTGCTATGCGTCCTTAAGGACTGTGTATGAATTTCAGGGTATTATAAACCTAATGTCTTCAGCAACTTTTTTTTACCAGTGCTCATATTGGAATTTTTGTTGTTATTATCGTTTTCTCTGGCACTCCTTATTACTGGTTCCCATATTGTATTCATTTCTATGCTTGGTCGGCTCAGGAGACTTTTGTGGCCCAGCAAAGTTTACGAATTTTCCAATGGTGTTCTTTGTCTATGATCTCAGCCTGATTCCACAGAGGGTGGTGATTTCCCTTTTCTCTCCATATGTGGTTAGCCATGCCTGATTTTTCCACTTCCTCTCGTGTTACAGCTTTTTGGTGTTCTTGAAGCCTTACCTTAAGGGGGCATCCTGTCCCCCATTTATATTTCTTTCCGCAACTGCATGGGATAGAGTACACACAGTCTTTAGTCATATTCTCCTCTATGGGGATCTTATTCGGGAGAGATATCTGCGATGTGTCGTCCAGCTTTTGAAGGTTGTCCTGATTTTATATGGACCGCAGATCCTTTGTATTTTCTCTGATAACCCCTTCACATAAGGCAGGCAGACTGTTTTCTGAGTGTTGTAGTCCTCTTCTTGTACCCGTCTGTCCCAGTATATTGGGGCTGCTGCCATGTACCCAGGGTAGTTGTTACTTTGTAGGGTACTACTTATACTGACCAATTCTTTATCTAATATCTCTGGGTCACCACTTATGACTTTTGCTCGGTGTTGTAAGCAGCGGACGATCCCTTTCTTTACGCTGTACGGATGGTGGGAGTTGAAATTGATCCGGTGAATGTCGGTTTACAGTATACGGATGTCTTAAACCTATGCTCTGTTCGAGATATTAGAACATCCAAGAATGGGAGAGTGTTGTTACTCTCTTTCTCCATTGTGAACTGTATCGATTCGAAGGTCTTATTGAGTTCACATGGTCCAGTAGAACCTGAACATCTTCCTAGTGTCCGAATAATGCAAATAATAAACTTGTATTAATATGAGATACTAACGAAAAAAAAAAAAAAAGAAAAAAAAAGAGAGGGATCAGGTTTGAGTTGTTATTAAGTAATAAACTGGACTTAATATAAAATTTATAATTGAAAATTAATACATTTGAAGACTTTACGATGAAAACCTTTGAAAAAAAGTAAGGACATAAAAAATATAAAGTCCTTTTTTAAAGGTATTTTTAATATTATTTATTCATAGTTCACCCAATAGAAATTCCAAGTGCCACTGAGGGTAGATCATTACTGAGTGAGATTGGGGGTGGAGATCATTATGAGTAGGAAACCTATCGTTTGATACTGAACGTAAAGAGATCAACATTGAAGTTGTCATGGAAGCACAGAGAGAGAGAGAGAGACAGAGAGAGACAGAGAGAGAGAGAGAGAGAGAGAGTTTGTCCAACAATGTGACTCTTCTGGGAGATAAGCTGTCTGGGTGGAACTTCCTTTATATCAAAGCAAAAGCAAAGGAATTCGGATGGTTTTCCACTGTGAACACGGCATGCCGGGGATGGGGGGGATTTGGCTAGATGTTAAGGTCTGAACTGGTGGTACTAAGAAATGTAACTCTCCCGGACATCTGCCAGAGTAATAGCGATCTAGTAGAGAAATGTTTCGTCCAACTAGATCAATAAGAAGAATGAAGGGAAGACTTGAAATAGCTGCATCATAAATCCTGCCCTTACTTTATCCAGTGGTAATTATGATAATGATGAAAGTGACAAAGAAGTGAGATCTCAACGTTTTAGCGTCCATTCTTCCAATAGTCGAACATAAAGGCTCTTCCAATAACTTGGACTGATTTCGAATGCGATTTGTTTAAACGTCTAATGATTATTTTCTTTTTCTTTCAGATTTGGTGGATATTTGGACGATATTATTTTTCACACATAATTGCCATGACTTTAATAACATGATCCAATAGAGAAATAAATAAATTTTCACCAATAACACTGATTTATTTATTGCTGACTTTGATCCGTCTTAATGAAACACCCTTATATATAATCCGTCTTAATGAAACACCCTTTATTTTATGAACATTCCACAGACATGAAATTTGAATATATCGAATCAACTGCCAGAAAAGTTGGTTCACTGTGACGTACCAGAAAATTTTTTATCTTCAGAATACATCATGTACATTTATAAATCTACCATTCGCCAGTGCATTGAATACTATTGCCATATTTGGTCTGTTGTTCCTGCTGTATATCTCAAGATTCTTGACAAAATCCATAGAAGGATCTCTATTTTAATCGATCCTGGTGTGGCATCAAGACTTTAGTCACATTCTCACCGACGTAACGTGGCTTCCTCTGTTATATATTTTCATAGCAACTGCTCTGACGATTTTTTTTCCCCTGACTACATGAATTTAAGCATGCTGCTAGATTAGCAACTTGGTCCCAATCGCCACTTCTACACCAACATTGTCTTTTCTCGCACTTCCTACTTGTGGAACTCCTTTCCGTTTACTTGCTTCTCGTATAACTAGAATCTTCAAAAATTTCAATCAAACGTCAATTGCCATCTTCTGTCTTCTTGAATCCCGTTCATCTTTTCACCTTTCTGCAATCGTCCCAGTTCACAGATTTATTCTCTTTTACTTTCACTTTCACTTTCACTTTGACTTTAATTCCCTGTAACCGCCTGCGTTCTAGTAGTATTACCGCCTTATTTGGGGTAAAATGATAAAAAAAATTAATCGCATACAAAAATTAATTTTTATTTGTTGTCGTCGGCATCCGTCCCTCTCAAGAGACGATGGAGTAGCGCGGTGCGTTACCAGCCTGGGCGGGATATATGGAGAACTAGGGCTGCCCGGACGTCTAGTTCCCCCTCTCGGTCTTGCTAGCAGAGTCCAAAGGAGAGGATAAACGAAGCTGCAGGAGTTGCCGGAAGGTAGCACAAAGTGCCGTCCATCCGGCTTAGGGGCTTCACTCCGGGTGTGAATTCAGAGTTGTCCTTCTCCTAGACGAGTTGCCATCCAAGGCTATAGAACTTAGTCTGTCCTGCCATTTACCCATAGCTGGAGAGAGAAGAAGAGGATTCACACCTTTCCCAAGGGTATTAGCTCGTAAGTGAATAAAATGTATTCGACTGGAATTAGAACTCTGCTATCCGATTCCTGAATCCAAGCCGCTATCCATTACTCCACCGTGCCTCCTTTATTATTTTATCAATAATATACATAGAACTGACTAAAATAGAGTATTTGCTTACATTTGTTGTTTTAAAAAAAGTATCTTAAAATATGTTCCGTGAGCCAGAAAATTGAGCAATCACTGTTCAATTTTAAATAATTTCGGTATATACAAAATATATTAAGTACTAACGAAGTATTAAAATTGCAGCAAGATCTCACACTTGAAATAACTAGATGTAACCGTACGTTCTATTCTAACAGCTTCTCTTCTCGCACTTCTCATTTGTGGAACTCTATTTCGGCTTCTTGCTTTTCAGTCAACTTTGATCTTCAAAAAATTAAATCGTTAACTACAATCTTTTTACCTCCTTTTCTTAGTTCACTCTCCTTATTAATGTTTTATTTTTCTCGTATTCTTTCAAGCCACTTGAGTGGCTTTATTGCCTTGTTTAGAGTGAAATGTTTAAAAAATGATCAAACCAACGATTTCTTTATACGTTCCTAAAGATTTGTATACATTTCCAAGGCATCAAATCTATTAACATTAACGATCTTAAGTTCTGTTATAAATAAATATTAAGGTGTAACGGTTAATTTATGTATATACTCCAGTTTTTGCTCACGTTCACGCAACTACCCTCGCAAAAGATATGGCTATATCTTTTCTTCCTCCAGATATAGGTTAAATAGCTGACAACCAGTCCTGGAAAAAGAAAACTGAATCTAAACCAAGAAGGGGTAAACGAGATAATACTTCATTATATCTGATTACAAAAAGAGAACTTCGATGGGACTGACAGCCTACTGAAAGAAATCCTCTTCTCGAAGCTCCCATCAAGGATCAGCTCAAAAATACCTTGCCGAGGAGAGAAATCGATCCGGTCAATCGGGAGACAGAAGCTACAGAAAGAATCAATTGGACAAAAGCAGTGCACGAAAAAACAACATCGTTCGAAAAGATCCCAAAGAAAAGCCCGAACTCTCCATACCCTGAATCCTTCTACCCTAACATGCAATGGCTTCAGACGTCACTTCAGATTCAACATAGGACTCATTTCACAGAGAAGGAAATGTCGAAGAGCACCCTAATACCCGGAAACGAGTTTCACCAAAGATAGCGACGAAAGAAACAGACGCTGTGGAGATCCATGATCGACTGCTTGCTGAAAGTTTATGGCATTTTTAAAAAATCCAGTAATAGCAAAGTAAATCTCATGTCATTTGTAGTTAAAGGCATACAATTGCATTCAATATATATTTAGCTGAAGTTATAAAATTGTGTTTAGTAAACAGCATTTAGATTTCATCATTCATAGAGGCTGATATGCCATTAAAAATCATGTAACAAAATATTGTTGAAATCTACGAAATGAAAATATACATAATTAAAAATAAATAAACTGTGGATTTATATATTTAAGTATAAGGATTCCATATTATTTTTTCCTCTAAAAACCTTAATAGTAATCGAAATGGCCGCTAGCTTATCCATGATGTCATTGTATTTACAAAGTTTATACGTAAATATAAATAATAAATTTATATTTATATTTATATGTGTGTATATATATATATATGATAATATATATATATATGATAATATATATATATATACGATAAATTATATATATATGTGTGTGTGTGAGAGAGAGAGAGAGAGGGAGAGAGAGACAGTTATACAAATAGAGACAAAGAAAGATTACACGTACAGATAAGAAGCTGTGCCGAAAGTTTTGGAAACCGATGGATTATTTCCCATATCTATGTTTTAATGTTTGTTCACTGATTTTAAGAAGTAGGTCAGATATTCCGTTTGTATAAAACACTCATTTACACTTCCCCTCTTCTCTGTCTTCCTGTCTGTGTGTATATATATATATATATATATATATATATATATATATATATATATATATAAACACAGACTATATATACATAAATTATTATATATATATATATATATATATATATATATATATATCAATTCAAGAAGAATGTAAATATATAGAATGTAAATGCATTCGGTAACAAGATATGCAGGGAACGAAAAACACACACGAATAAAATATATACATAAGTTCATATATCGATGCAATGCATCGACATAATATATATATATATCTTTGTCATGTTGTATTGATAATGTTATATTTATGAATATGCCCTGAAGATGGTTTATTAGACCGAAACGTCAGACGTTGACATATTAACATTAAAAAACAAACATAATCATATATAAGGATTTTTGTTTTGTTTTTTTCCGTATATATTTTTTTCTTCATATATATATATATATATATATATATATATATATATATATATATGAAGAATTAATGTATTTATTTTAACCTGATATTTTTATTACTTCTGACATTTTATTACTTCAAATAGTTACCCGTGTTTGAAATAGACGCCTCTTTTTTAATTCCATTAAACAATGTGCATTAGGTTTACTGACCTGCGCATGCGCGATAGATGAACAATATCATTAAAAAAAAATGTGCGGGTGGATTTGTACCTGCGCTCCCCTTTGTAGGAAAAACCACCGTATGTTTGGTCGAGCAGCCTTTCATACAATGATTTTACAGACAAATTGTGACGCAGGTTCAAAACTTGTCTGTGGGCACATTTTCTAAATGAGGTTTTCTCGAGCGATAAAGCCGGTATACCTAACACTGTTTAAAATAAAATTAAATAAAAAACGAGGCGATTATTTAAACATGAGTATCCACTAATATAACATTTGAAGTAATATATATATATATATATATATATATATGTATATATATATATATATATATATATATGTGTGTGTGTGTGCGTATGTATATATGTGTATGTGTGCGTGTGTGTTTGTGTTTATATATTGGATTAGACACCCATGAGACCATTAAACAGTGTTTCATCCAATCCTCATATATTTCGTGTTCAATTTTTAATTTTTTTAAAAAAGTTTAAAACTAAAACTATTTTTCAATTTTTTAAACATATACGCCACAATATAATTCATAACAATAAAATATATAAAAACAGCATGGAACTAATTCATAAATATTATTTTTAATGTATAAAGAAAACATAATTACTTAACATCTCTTGAAATGCCATCCAGATGTGCGTCAACAGACTCAAAAATGCATATTAATTTAATAATGTTAATTTTAAAAAAGATATATTTAAATTTCTGCTTAAATATTATTAATTCATTTAATTTTTACAGTTGGTTCGCTGTTTACAGTTAACTAAATTTCTGGATTTCTTGAGGATACCAATTTCCTTATGAAAATTTTTGGACACACCATACAAATTGTTTTGCACTAAGATTAATTTCATCATCTACTGATATATATATATATATATATATATATATATATATATATATATATATATATATATATATATATATATATATAAATATATTCAAACGATATGATATACAAATATTGATATAGATAACTGGATGTCAACATATAAAAAAAAAAATTACATTATGCGTTTCAACCTAGAAATGAATTTTTAAAAAGTAACACTGTTTTTAGCAAAGGAATCTTTATTATTTACACTATTTACATTATCAGATATAACAACAACAAAAGATGGGGCAATAGTCCGAATGTAAATAACTCCTCAGCATAGAAATTCAGACAAAGAATATGCCTGTCTGTCTGTCTGTCTGTTTGTCTCTCTCTCTCTCTCTCTCACTATATTATTATTGAGAACTTTTTAATACTACTCTTTCCTGGTCTGATTCGACTCTGACCATTAACATTTATGTAATATATATATATATATATATATATATATATATATATATATATATATATATGTATGTATGTATGTGTGTGCGTGTGCGTAATCAGATACACTATATACTATATTTATGGGTTAAAGTGCTCAATAACAGGGACAGAGCTTATGTAAATATAAAAAGTGGTCATTGAAGTCAGCTCTGGATGTTGTCTTCAATGTTCACTTTTACACTTGTATTATATATATATTTGATATTGAACTGATATATATATATATATATATATATATATATATTTGATATTGAACTGATATATATATATATATATATATATATGTGTGTGTGTGCATGTGTGCGTGCGTGCGCGTGTGTGTCTCTGTGCGTTATCATTACATATATATATATACATATATTTAATATTGAACTGATATATATATATATATATATATATATATGTGTGTGTGTGTGTGCATGTGTGTATGCGTGCGTGCGTGTGTGTGTGTGTCTCTCTCTGTGCGTGCGTGAATGTGTGTGTGTGTGTTTGTGTGAACTTTTCCAGCGATTGTAAGAAAGTTAAAAGCAGACAAGTGAGACAAGGTATTGTAAAATTACTGAAAAAGAAAATTGTAAATTGTAAAAAACTGAAGACGGATTATTGGAAAAGAGTCAGATCACAAGTAAAGATAGCTTTTCGAATGTCATATAGAAGGGGAATTGAGAAAATTTAAAAGCGCCAAAAACAGTGGATTGAACAACCATAGAATGTTTGATGAAACTGTTGTGGCAAATGTCAAAAGAAAGAAAAGGTGCATAAAATATTAACAACATTGGTTAAAAAACATAAAAGCCAGCAATGACCTTTAAGCAAAAATCCCAAAAAGAAAATTCTAAATTGGTCAAAGGAAGACAAGAAAACTGATTTCTAATATAATTTTATTATATTACTTCAAAAGTTACATTTTAGTGGATAACCGTATTTGAGTAAACGCTCCGTTTATCTTCAGTAGTATTAATTTCGTCAACTGGCCTTCGTATACTCGAAAAAAAAAAACTTAATTTTAAAGAAAATTTCCACCTCGCGAGGTTCTATTTTGCCTTTAAAGTACACGCACTCATTCCAATATTTCGCGACACGAATTTCCTCTGTGTATCCGAAATGTACACAAAGCAATTTCTAAAGAATTAATAGTTTCTAATTTTTAAACCGACATATTTTTATTGTATTAATTCAAGCGTAATTTTTAGTGGCTACCCAT
>CAHIKZ030004310.1:1677500-1682500 GCA_903632075.3 Acanthosepion pharaonis | reverse complement strand
CAAATAAATATTGTGTTGTACGTTGTGCAAGAAATTACAAGTCGTACTATATATATATATATATATATATATATATATATGTATATATATATATATATATGTGTGTGTGTGTGTGTATATATATATATACATATATATGTGTGTGTGTATATATATGTCTGTGTGTGTGTGTAGATATATATATATGCATATATATATGTATGTATATATATATATATATATATATATATATATATATATATATATATATAAATTCTTTTAAAAGAAACAGAAAGTTTCACATTGCAAATATTTATCGAGAATTAAATATTTTACTGATATAAGAAAAATATGAAAAATTAAACACATATATCATTTTACATATTTTATATATATATATATATATATATATATATTTATATTCTATGTATGTATTACTTTATATGCGCAGTACTTATGAGAAAGTGCTCAATATCAGTGATAGACCTAACTCATATATATATATATATATATATATATATATATATATATATATATATATATATATATATAATCTCTAAAATGAAATGAAAGTGTTGCAAATATTTACCGAGAATGAAATGTTATTGTAATAATAACTGTAGTTAAAAAATAAAAGAATTAAACGTATTTCAATGTTATCGATACTCATTTAATAATAATAATAATAATAATAATAATAATAATAATAATAATGTCCAGTTATCACAACAAGTTGTTGCTCTCATGGCTTCTGATCGTAATTGGTTGTAGATGTTGATATACATCATAGCTTTTCTTTGGGATTTAAAATGCGCTCTCATAAATATCCCATTCAGCAACATTTATTTAACTGCCACCTGTCCAATATTAAGCATTTGTTCATGTCCCCTAACAGCGGCTGCCCAGGGAATCTCTGTTCGTGTGGGTTGGGTATGTGGAGGGGATGGGGGTGAATCATAACCTTGTTGTCATTTAATTTTTGTTTTTACTTTTAATTCGGCCCAACCTGTAAGCTTATGCACTGTCATTATCGTTCAAATTTGGTTGTGATGTATGTGTGCGCAGTGCCCCTATCTGAATGAAATGTTGGTGTGTCGATCTCTGACTTTCATTTACAGAAATAATATGTAGGGAAAAAAAAACTTAATAACACATGTTTAAAAAAAGAAACATCAGAAAAATAACCATCTGTGTGCGTAAGCCTGTATAAATAGGATATAGATTCCAGACTACGTATGACAACGTTTTTACGCAAAACAATTTTCAATTTGTATATATATATATATATATATATATATATATATATAAAATGGGGCATTAGGATCCCTAGATTGTCCTGGGTAGGCTGTAAATTTTGGGTGGTATTCTATCCCAACTAAACCTCAAGAATTACAGCCTACTCGACACACAAATGACCACCCACCTATTCTCTGGGGACAGCAGGTTGCCTAAGTGGAAAAGGAATTGCAAAAATCTTAAACATCCCTTTTCAGAAAAGTCACTATAGCACACATTAAAAATCCTTTATTAATCTATCTATCTATCTATCTATCTATCTATCTATCTGCGCACACACACACACACACACACACACATATACATATATATATGTGTGTAATGGATTTAATTCGGCGTTTTTATAGTCGACACATCGTATTTGAAATAGCCGCCCCGCTTTTGTTTATTAAACTGTGTGTATTACATCTATCGGACTGTGCATTCTAACATTCATCTCTTTTACAATGATGTTCACTCTGTACAAGGCCCCAGAGCCACTCGAGGTTGAGGGTTACTGAGTAAGAGACAAAATTGATGTGAGGATATGTGTGGAAAATAATGGTTAATGCTAGAAAAGGTTCAATCCCAGTCGGGGAATGCATTTTCGATGACTCGAATACGCTTGCTGACACTCCGAAAGACACACTATTCAATAAATAAGAATAGGACATCTTGTTCAAATACAAAATAACTACTATATTAACGTTTGTATATGTATGCTATTCTTCTTCTTCTTCTTCTTCTTCTTCTTCTTCTTCTTATTATTATTATTATTATTATTATTACAAACGTTCTTTTTAGTTGGTACACTTGTTTGAGTTTTTACTCATGATTATTATTATTTTCTTAAACAGTGACATAAATAAACACCGGCCTTGATTGAGAAATATTTTGAAAGATAAATGGGGCCTCCGACAGCAATCGAAACTTATAGTTTATTGTAATAAGAAATAATGCCAGATTTGAAATTATACATACACACACACATACAGAACCACCCAATAATGGTTGCTTATGTGTGTGCGTGTGTGTCTATGTGTAAAAAAAAATCTTCAAATGATGTTATATTCTATAATACTGTCTCCACTTAAACTCTTAAATGTTATTTAATATTTATTTTTCATTTATTATTATTATTATTATTTTTATCGCCTATCCTTCACGGATTTTTGTACAATAGTAGATGTTGATCCCTTGTTTCCTTGACATTATAACCTTGCTTGGATATAAACAAAAATAAAATATTTATAGTTTAATGGTTTGCTAAATCTTTTTGAGAAAATCTCGGCTGAAAACAGACAACTCAGTTATTTTCCGCCCTATTTCGTGTGATTTTTACGCTGTTTTGATAAATGAGATTAGGTCAAGAAGTCAAAGTTCAATCACTATCCTACGGTCTATACAGAGTGCAATGGATAAACTGTCGTCTAAATGATGCCAAAATAACACCAACATCTCATTTTAACAGATATATTTACCAAAATTACACAAAATATATTGAAATACTAATGAGTAAATTTATTCAATAATTTAGACATTGGCTTCAACCACGGCCTCCACACGACTTTGGGTTCTCTTTTCTGGATGATCTCCTTGTTTAAGTTGGTGAATGCTGCCATAATCCTTGCCTTCAGTTCATCTTTGGTGACACAAAGAGTTTTATTGCTTCTTCGTTCAACTACCCCCGACTACACCATAATCAAGTAGGCTGAAATCTGGGGAGTTAGGTGGCTAAATATAAGGTGTGATGCGGTCGCAGAAATTGTTTGACAGCCATGACTGGGTTCTCCTGTTTATGTGGCATGGTGCAGAGTCCTGTTGTCAGACACAGGGTCTTCCAGCAGCCGCCCTCTTGAGCCAAAGCAAAACTACCGCCTCAAAGCACTTGATGTAGACCTCCGTGTTGAAACTGAGGCCCTCACCAACAAATCCGGGTGTTATTTTGTTATCAGTAGGATGTGAGTAAGTTTTCCGAGTTTCCGAATCTTCGTAATCACAATTAGAGTCATCCAACTTTGTACTGTTTTCAGATTGACACCTGAACACTTGAAATGGCGCGAATGCCAAGCAGTACAGCATCCTGTTTCCAAATTTCTGGCGAAGTCATTTGCGTCATGGTGCTTTTTTTTCTTACTAACGCTGACCAACTGACCCTACTATACTCTGAAGTCAACAAAATCGAAAAACAAACAACGCGCATGCGCGAAGTAAAAAAATATAAAATGGCGATAATTTACCCATTACATTCTCTATATAGACATCGCTTCAAGTGACATACAGGTAAACATGTGTTGATAACATAACATATGACCGATCTTTGGCTAGGATAAACAATGAGTAATTATCGCAAATTTTTGATATAATATTCTATCATAATTAATCACGTTGAAATACCGGTTCATGTACGACTACCTAAGTTAAGCAAAGTCGAGCCTGGTCAGCACATAGATGGGTGACCGCTTGGGAACACCAGTAATACTGTAAGCTTGGATGTGCGGGTGATACAATGGATAACGGCTCTGAATTTTTAATCGGAGAACTGAGTTCCAATTCCTGTTGGGTTCGTTATATTGAAATACGCGCAAATACTCTTAGGAAAGGTATAAATCCAGCTCTTCTTCCCCAGCTATGGGTTAATTAGTAAGACTTGAATGACGAAACAATTATTAACTGAAACAAAAATTCTTATAATTAGAAAATATTTTCTGGTTTTAAATAACCTGTAAAAGGTTGATAAGCCGTAAAAAACGAATAAAAAAATATCGGATTGTAAATTTTAATCGCGAAATTCGACGTCTTATTCGACCAAAAATAAGTTCCTTTATTTTAAATAAGTCCATTCTGGGTCTTTCGGTAAGGCCTCCTTAATTAGTGTAGCGTTCTAATAATTAGATAATCTTGAGGTGTTAGGATTTCAAAATTATTTCTATCCTTCCAAGAATTTTTGAGATTTATTAAAATTCACTCTGTTATTTTCATTACAATGTTTTCTTTGATATGCTTTTTCGAACTTTTCCCTGTAATTTTGGCTTTGGCTTGTAATTTAAATTGCGCTTTTGATAAATTAATCGATAACGAAGTAGTTTATATATGTAATACAAGTTTTGTAGTATATGATAGTGACAATTTAAAAAAAATATTTATGAAATGTTAGTCAGTTAAGGGTTTACACACACACACATATATATATATATATATATATATATATATATATATATATATATATTATATTTTATTTATTTGTTTATTTGTTTTCTTTTGTGCCATAGATTGAATTTATTAAATATATATATATTAATTTTATTATATATATATATATATATATATATATATATATATATGTGTGTGTGTGTGTGTGTGTGTGTGTGTGTGTAATGAACCATAGCCTAAAATAATGTGACACGAGAAAAACGGCAGCAAATTTCTGAAAACTCCTGACGAGTGGACTGAACAATTGCAAAATTGTTCTTCTACGAAATTCTGCACAAAATCGACAAATTATATTTTTATTAATCCTATATATATATATATATATATATATATATATATATATATATATATATATATATATATATAAATTTATTCATAGGGGCATACTGCTCAAAATCGGAGCGTTTATAGATATAGTATTGACGTAAGAATCAAGGCAGTATTATCACTGTCAGTATTCAAGATTCAATGGTTATCTTCTAAGTTTGCGAATGGCATTGGAGTGAGAAATTGACAGTTAACATGCAGAGTTG
>CAHIKZ030004310.1:1670000-1672500 GCA_903632075.3 Acanthosepion pharaonis | reverse complement strand
GGCGATGCCGATTTTATGGACTCAGGTAATGGAGGTGTCGGTGGTGGCGACGAGGAAGGCGAATGAGTTTTCTCAGCGTCGAGTGCCGTCCGTAAGGCCACGGTTACAATGCGTAACTACCGCTCAATACTGTTAATCGGGTGGATACGAAGAGATTTAAAAACAATTCTAATGAAATAAAAATTTTAAAAAATGAAAATAAAAACAGCTAAAACAAAATTTAAAAAAAACGAAAAATATTTCCCTCTCAGAGCGATGAATTTAAAGTTTTGATTGAGAAGCAAAACAGTATTCCTTATCCAAATAAATAATAGTTTAATTCGTCCGTAAAAGCCGGGTTGTACACGAGTATTGTCAATAATATGAATATATTGTGAGTGTTTTCTCACTGTGAAATTATTACTGAAACTCTTTGTATATTTGTCAAATAAATCATATACATATATATAAATATATCTATATCTATATGTAGATAAGACTGCGTGTTGATATGTCTATCGGTTAATTCTAACTAGTGATATAATTAAACTGTAATATATATATATATATATATATATATATATATATATATATATATATATATAAATAAATATCTATGTAGATATATCTAAATAATTATATCTACATAGATATTTAATCAGATTGTATTTAAATGCAACTAGCTTCAAAATGGTTTGAATTTTTTCTTTTGAAGTAGACGTTAAACAATTTGGCAGAAGTAAAATATTTAATGATATGAATTAACCAAAAATGTCTTGATAGAACAGTTTTTTTTATGTTTTCTTATGTATTTCCAATAATGACAAAAATCAACATATTAAAAAAGTAATGTATATACCTCGCTTAATCCAACCTACTTTGTTTAACTCTTGTGATTATAATGACTGCAATATCCTTTTTTTTTTCTTATTTTTTTAATTCAGAATTTTTATAAGTTTTTAATAATGTTTGTGTATTATTTCAAAGGTAATGTTAGAAATTGCCTTAGAGATCCGTAGGGCTGTTGTGTGCACGCATCTGTGTTTGTGCATATGTGGGTGTGTGTATGTGTGTGTGTTATTTTTTGTTTTTTGACCGCGTATTGCGGGATCAAATTAATAATGATAATGATGAAAAAAGAGGACAAATTAATAGATGTATACATAAAAGTAAATAAACATATGCTTTTTTTTTCTTTTTTTTTTTCTCCCACTTTTTTTTTCTTTTTCCTCTCTCTTTCTCTTTCTCTCTTTTTTGGTCTTTTTGAATTGAGAATCACAGCGAAAGGTAGTAAATCAAATTGAAAAAACTAAGAACTGTAAATAAAACTTTGTTCTTTTTTTTCTTTCTTCCTTTTTTCTTTTTTTTTTTTTTTTTTTTTTTTTGAAATTTCCCAGAAAGAATAGGTTAAAACTTATGGAATGGGAATTGCACTAAGACTCGTTGTTGCAGACGGGCGGAAGCACAAACAGGTGAATAATGAACGACTTTGAGACGAGCAGGGTTTATTATCAAAACGTCACTCGACGATGGTATTAACGAGTCCTGGTGGTAGCGGTCGTGGCCGAGGTGGTACCGGAGGTGGCCATCACACCGAAGATACTACTACTATTGTATTAGTAACAAAGAAAGGGAGGAGGAGAGGGGGGCGAGGATAGGGGAGGAGTAAAGCAGATGAAGGAGTAAAGCGGGATAGTGGCAGGTACGGTTGAAGAAGAGGAGGAGGAGGAGCAAACATGAAAAAGGAAGGGAGTAGAAAAGAAAGTGGAAGTACAAGAGGGTGGGAATCGAAGAATTATGGTGGTTGCTGGATGATAACGTCATTCAAGATTGTTGCCACTCTGATGCCAATATTAAATAATGAAAATAACATCAGCAACAATACCATTAATAATTATGCTAATGATAATAATGATATGACATGGCGTAGGTATTATTGACAAGCAGACAATATAATTACACTGAAACCATTAACAATAGCGACATACACAAACATTGGCGTTTTTGGTACATTGTGTAGTTTTAATAATGATCTATTGAGATCTTTGGTGTAGATCTGAAATAGATAAAAGATGGGACGCAGACAATAACAATAAACAACAACAACGATAACAACAACAAAAACAATAATAATAATAACAATAATATATTTGCGAACAGGGTGAAAAGAAGATATTTTTTGATAGTTACGAGAGGAGAAAATAATAGCGAGTTTTTATCGTTGTTTACATTTTCCCACATTGAGCACGAGATATTGCATTATCTATCTATCTATCTATCTATCTATCTATCTATCTTTTTGAATATTTATCTTATTTGAATTTCTATCTATCTATCTATCTATCTATCTATCTATCTATCTATCTATCTATCTATCTATCTTCTTTGAATTTCTATCTATCTATCTATCTATCTATCTATCTATCTATCTATCTATCTATTATTTGAGAATTTAAAACGAAGAAAATGACAGACATGCACACGTGTACGCATACATGTGTTTTTCAAGAATTAATAATGT
>CAHIKZ030004310.1:1645000-1665000 GCA_903632075.3 Acanthosepion pharaonis | reverse complement strand
TCCTGTTGCTTCAAGTTTCCTGTTTATCTTTGATGAGACTGTCCAGTATTCACTGTCATATAAAAGGATTTTTATTACGTAACTATTGAGCACTCTTTTCTCTGTTTAGAATGGAATTTTGGCATTGAATACATTCTACGGTGGAGCAATGGATAGCGGCACGGATTGAGCAACCGGAGAGTTGAGTTCAAATTCCAATCAAATTCATTACATTCACTTACGTATTAATACCCTTGGGGAAGGTATGAATCCTCTTTTTCTCCCTTCCAACGATGGTTGAATAGCAGGACAGACCGGGTTTAATAGCCTTCGATGGCAACTGATTTTACTATAACTTTTTAGAAAAATCACTGCTGTTTAGAAAGTTGTAAATATTCATTGCACAGGTCCCGTAACTCATTAAAGTTGTAACGGCAGTGATGTGCCTTGGGCAAGATAACCTGACGAAGCCTATCCTTCTTTATGCTGGTTTTCCTTCTGCTACATTGGTTGTCACCTCAATGCAAGTGAACGCAGTCTGATATTTATCACATAAATGTAAACTGGACTCCAAGGATATTAACGGCAAATGAATGAAACAGAATCAAGCATGATTTGAACTCGGCACGCTGAATTTCGGTGCTGATAAGCGTTACATTATTCGAAACTCTAAAAGTCGCCAGGCAAAATAATTCGTAGCATAGATATGTCATTTTTCAAAATACCTACATATATGTTAAAAATTTCACAAAAGGTAAACACGGGTTATAATATTACCTATTAAAAAAAAAGAAAAAGCTACAGTATTTTGTTCCAAACCAACAGTTTTGTTCCTGAAGTGCATTTAAAAGCTGCAAGAAACGGATTGTCAGCGGTCAGTAATCGATAAAACTTTACAGTAAAGGCACTTATATGCATAATGTAAAAAAAAAAAAAATGCTAAGAAAGCATTATTTACATTATTCGGACTTTTATCCTCATCTTAATTGCCATAACATTCACAACATTTCGGCCGTTGTACACTCCGGCCTTCTTCAGGTGATCGGAATTTCGAACCAAACCCTTTATTTTGTCCACCGGGGTAGATTGTTCTACTTCCACGTGCCATGCCTCTTTTGGATGTCTCAGTTACTTTCTCGTTAGCTCAACTTACCAAGTTTCGGCATTGAACTTGGGTTTAGTCATTGGATCTAACCAACGTCATTATCCACTGCTCCTTGAGGACATCTGTGTATGAATTTTTGGGACTTATTAACCTAATATCTCAGCCAGCATTTTTACCAGTGCTCATATTGCAATTTTTAAAAAATATTGTTGCATTTTTTACAAGAGCTTATATTGCAATTTTGGATTGTTATTCATTGATAGTCTCTAGCACTCCGTATAACTGGTTCACATAGGGTATTCATTTCTATGCTTGGTCGGCTCAGAAGATTTTAATGGCCTAGCATATGTTCTGATTCCTTAAGTTTTCGTATTTTTCAGTGATGATCTCTGTTTATTTCAACCTCATCCCACACGGGGAAGTGATCTGCCTTTTCGCTCTATATGTGGTCAGCTACGTCTGATTTTTTTTTATTTCTAAACACTTTACGATATTCATGTAGGCCTCTACATTAAGGTAGAGGCCTGTTTCTCCTTTGTATTTCTTACACAAGATAACACAGATATAGCATTGAAATTAAAGAGAAAAGAATTATCGGAGGCTAGTAATTAAAGTGAATGTGTCGATGAATTTACAATGGAAATGTGTTGAAAAGTTATTTTATGTAAAATAACTTGTTTTTCAATGGATGTCTTCCCTGTTTTCTGGTGGTTAATGGATGAAAAAGAAACATGAGGCAACAGAAATTTGATTGTTTTTAATCGAATTCACCCCAAACAAGACAATAAAGCCACTAAGACACAAAGGGTTACTGGGTTTGAAAGAACTGAAAAGAGAAACATTATTAAGGATCGAGAACAATAAAAGAGTAATCAGGAAGACAGAAGATAACGATTGACCTCACATCTAAATTTTTGGAGGTTAAAGTTGACTGGAAAGCATGGAACTGGAAGAGAGTTCCACAAGAGAGAAGTGCGATAAGTGTAGCTGTTAGCATATTAAACTGTAAATTGATGAGATTTTGTGGCTGTTGTGGCCTTGTTAGGGCCAGAAATAAAGACACAAACAGAGGAATAAAGTTAAACAAATATATTAACAGAAACAGTAATACAACCATATACAAACGAGAGGGTTAGAGCAGTCCGACTGTCAGAGCTGACTGCTGGAAGCTCCCCACTCCCTTAAAAGGCAGTACCTGCTCCTATTTATAGCTGGGTGTATCCATGCGTGCGTGGGTAAATTACCATAACAGTGGATAATCTAGTACTGCGCATGAATTCATAAAGTCTAGATACCATGAAAGTATTTATAAAAAAATGAATTTTTGGGACTTATTAACCTAATATCTCAGTCAGCATTTTTACCAGTGCTCATATTGCAATTTTTAAAAAATATTGTTGCATTTTTTACAAGAGCTTATATTGCAATTTTGGATTGTTATTCATTGATAGTCTCTAGCACTCCGTATAAATGGTTTACATAGGGTATTCATTTCTATGCTTGGTCGGCTCAGAAGATTTTAATGGCCTAGCATATGTTGTGATTCCTTAAGTTTTCGTATTTTTCAGTGATGATCTCTGTTTATTTCAACCTCATCCCACACGGGGAAGTGATCTGCCTTTTCCCTCTATATGTGGTCAGCTACGTCTGATTTTTTTTATTTCTAACCACTTTACGATATTCTTGTAGGCCTCTACATTAAGGTAGAGGCCTGTTTCTCCTTTGTATTTCTTACACAAGATAACACAGATATAGCATTGAAATTAAGGAGAAAATCTCCTGAGCCGACCACAGGGAGGCAACTTTATGGCGGTTGTAAAGTGACTGAAGCCGAGACGTCAGATCATGACCAATAATATTGCTAATGTTGAGAATCCCATGGACTCAACATGAACAGTTGAACAACAAAGGGAAAATGGAAATAAAAAGTACACTTTTATTTAGCATTAGAAAGAGAGTTGAAATTTCTAAGACACAACACGAGGAAAGACGGCTTAGAGAATTTGACACTCACAGGTCATACTGAAGTCAAGAGGGACTAAGAAAAGTAGTGAATGACATACCCAACGAGTTTGTGCAAATGATTGACTAAACAGGGATTTTGGAGAGACAAACCTTACTAAGAGTTGCAAAGTAGAATAATTTATGGAGAATGGAGAGTTCTGATCGCCCACGTCCTGAAGGGGCAGGGCACGTGGAAGGAGAAGAATAGGTAATGTCTTAAACGTCAGAATTCTTCAAAATAAACATTGTTTTGCCTTTTGGGTCGACCCGTATTCAGATCCATTCAAGTAGGAAATACCAGAAACAAAATGGAAACTTTTAGAATGTACGGAATAACCGATTGAAGTTTCAACGAATTAAATGCAATTAAGTGATTTGCCCGCAATGGAGTAATGGTTAACAAGCTGATCTCGCTGACCGTTGTTATTAAGTATGGTGTTCGAGTTGCACTTTTCCATATCAAGCTGAGAAAATAGCGAGTATTTACATCTTTGTTACACCATCTTTCCGTTTTCATTCTTTTTTAATAGAGCAGTTATTTTCACACCATCCTCTTTTTCTTTCTTTCTTTCTTTATTTCTTTCTTTCATTCTTTATTTCTTTCTTTCTTTCTTATTCAAATCTTATATATCTATTTGTCTATCGATCTTGAGATTTTTATTCATATCTAACTTCACACACCTAAACATATATAATAATTTTTTAATAGTTGGTAAAGGAGTAGATAGGTTCGCGTATCGCCCAGTTCATACTCCTCTGTTTTTTTTTTTTTATTTTGAACAGGAGTAGTTTATCCTGTGGTTCCTGTTTCCGATTTTAGTGTTTTTGTTTTTTTTCTAAAGTTTACTACAGCTTTAAACTTTTAACGTCTCCAGGTGATCCACGACTTAAATTAACCTTTTCATGTCTAGGGTTAGCCGTTATCATTTCTGCATAGCCTCAATAACCTCACTTCTTTCTCCATCTTCCGGTCATCCGACAGACACCACACAGTAACCCTCTACCCTGAGTGGCTCTTGGGCCTTACATTGTGTAAAAATTTGTAAAAAAATTGAAATAATAAAAAAATTAAAAATTTAATACGGCTTATCAACACATTACTGCTTATTTACAGCCAGAAAATATTTATAAATTTTAAGAAATTGGGGTGGTGAGATAATAAGGATTTAGTGATATCAGTTTTACTAATTAACTACTAGATGGGGGAGGGATGGAGAAAAGGTGGATTTATGCCTTTCCAAAAGGTATTTGCGCCTAGGTGGATTTATGCCTTTCCAAAAGGTATTTGTGCCTAGGTGGATTCATGCCATTCTCAAAGGTATTTGCGTCAAGGTGGATCCATGACATTCCCAAAGATATTTGCGCCTAGGTGGATTCATGCCTTTCCCAAAGGTATTTGCGCCTAGGTGGATTCATGACATTCCCAAAGGTATTTGCGCCTAGGTGGATTCATGCCTTTCCCAAAGGTATTTGCGTCTAGGTGGATTCATGCCTTTCCCAATGGATTTTGCGCCTAGGTGGATTTATGCCTTTCCAAAAGGTATTTGCGCCTAGGTGGATTCATGCCTTTCCCAATGGATTTTGCGCCTAGGTGGATTTATGCCTTTCCAAAAGGTATTTGCGCATAGGTGGATTGATGCCTTTCCCAAAGGTATTTGCGCCTAGGTAGATCCATGCCTTTCCCAAAGGTATTTGCGCCTAGGTGGATTCATGCCTTTCCCAAAGGTATTTGCGCCTAGGTGGATTGATGCCTTTCCCAAAGGTATTTGTGCCTAGGTGGATTCATGCCATTCTCAAAGGTATTTGCGTCAAGGTGGATCCATGACATTCCCAAAGGTATTTGCGCCTAGGTGGATTCATGCCTTTCCCATAGGTATTTGCGCCTAGGTGGATTCATGACATTCCCAAAGGTATTTGCGCCTACGTGGATTCATGCCTTTCCCAAAGGTATTTGCGTCTAGGTGGATTCATGCCTTTCCCAATGGATTTTGCGCCTAGGTGGATTTATGCATTTCCAAAAGGTATTTGCGCCTAGGTGGATTCATGCCTTTCCCAATGGATTTTGCGCCTAGGTAGATCCATGCCTTTTCCAAAGGTATTTGCGCCTAGGTGGATTGATGCCTTTCCCAAAGGTATTTGCGCCTAGGTAGATCCATGCCTTTCCCAAAGGTATTTGCGCCTAGGTGGATTCATGCCTTTCCCAAAGATATTTGTGCCAAGGTGGGTCCATGCCTTTCCAAAAGGTATTTGCGCCTAGGTGGATTCATGCCTTTCCCAAAGGTATTTGTGCCTAGGTGGATTCATGCCATTCTCAAAGGTATTTGTGTCAAGGTGGATCCATGACATTCCCAAAGGTATTTGCGCCTAGGTGGATTCATGCCTTTCCCAAAGGTATTTGCGCCTAGGTGGATTCATGACATTCCCCAAAGGTATTTGCGCCTAGGTGGATTCATGCCTTTCCCAAAGGTATTTGCGTCTAGGTGGATTCATGCCTTTCCCAATGGATTTTGCGCCTGGGTGGATTCATGCCTTTCCCAAAGGTATTTGCGCCTAGGTGGATTCATGCCTTTCCCAAAGGTATTTGCGCCTAGGTGGATTCATGCCTTTCCCAAAGGTATTTGCGCCTAGGTGGATTCATGCCTTTCCCAAAGATATTTGTGCCAAGGTGGGTCCATGCCTTTCCAAAAGGTATTTGCGCCTAGGTGGATTCATGCCTTTCCCAAAGGTATTTGTGCCTAGGTGGATTCATGCCATTCTCAAAGGTATTTGTGTCAAGGTGGATCCATGACATTCCCAAAGGTATTTGCGCCTAGGTGGATTCATGCCTTTCCCAAAGGTATTTGCGCCTAGGTGGATTCATGACATTCCCAAAGGTATTTGCGCCTAGGTGGATTCATGCCTTTCCCAAAGGTATTTGCGTCTAGGTGGATTCATGCCTTTCCCAATGGATTTTGCGCCTGGGTGGATTCATGCCTTTCCCAAAGGTATTTGCGCCTAGGTGGATTCATGCCTTTCCCAAAGGTATTTGCGCCTAGGTGGATTCATGCCTTTCCCAAAGGTATTTACGCGTAGGTGGATTTATGCCTTTCCCAAAGGTATTTACGCCTAGGTGGATTAATGCCTTTCCCAAAGGTATTTGCGCCTAGGTGGATTGATGCCTTTCCCAAAGGTATTTGCGCCTAGGTAGATCCATGCCTTTCCCAAAGGTATTTGCACCTAGGTGGCTTCATCCCTTTCCCAAAGGTATTTGCGCGTAGGTGGATTTATGCCTTTCCCAAAGATATTTGCACGTAAGTAAATATAACGAAACATTGGAAATTGGAACTCGTCTCCCCGATTAATTATTCTGAGCTATTATCCATTACACCTCTGAACTTTCAAGCTTACAGCATCTGGTATTCCTAATAGGTCATCCATCTACATACTGACCAAGCTGAATGTTGCTTAACTTCAGTGATCGTACAGGAACCAATGTTTCGACGTGATGTGCCGTGAGCCTGATGCACTTGACTATGGGATCCATGAAACATTGCTCTCCAATATGGGTTTCATCCCAAAGTTCATAGGATTAATGTATATTTGAAGCCTAAATTAATATGTCAAAAAAAAGGTATGGAAATATTTCTTTCACCATTCTCCTTTAAAATTTGTGCAGTACATCCGTCTTGGGTGACGACAAAGTGTCTTCCAAATGTGGCTGACAACCAGGGCAACATATCTTGCTGGTAAACTCATGTTATTCATTTTCATTCCATCTTCCATGAACCAAGGATAATTTTGAATGATCGGAAGAGCAGCTGCCTTTTTTTATTTCTCGCTTGAAATGTGTTCTGACATCTTCAAGATGTTTCCTAGTGAAGTGGAGCAAATTCTATCTTTTTTCTAGTTGATAACAAACTCCAAAGTGAAAACCTTCACATCCGGAAACATGAACGTTTCATCTGCCGCTAGCTGAAGCTCCACAAACATTTTTCTTCTCTATCTTCAGATTTAAATTCATATATTTTTATTTTATTGTATTTATTTTATTTATACATTTTTATAGTATTATTATACATTAATTATAAGCTCATCGTCTATCTATCGATATATATATATATATATATATATATATATATATATATATTTAGGCAGCAATCCTTCATGCATGTTTCATTAAAAACGACAGACAAGGTACTACGGTTAAGCTTTTTATTTAATTTTTCTTGTGTTCGAACAAGAGCTTTCTTTTCTGGACAAAGGGTGTGTAAGAATTGTCCAAATGTTTTATATTTCCAAGCGCTTTCGGCTATACCTTTAGCCATTATCAAGGATGATTTGATTTTTCAGCTTAATTGAGTGTGTGCGTTCTGTGTATGACTTAGTGTGTGGTAGGGATGTTTTTAATTTCCGAATACGGTTAACACATTGTAGCTTTGTTCGTAGTTAATATTGTTAAGAATTGGCTTTTTCTTTTTTATTATTAAGGCTTCCATTATTTTTAGTCTTTTTTTGCAGGTGGATGCAGTTAATATATTTGTGTTTTCTACTAGTATGTTTCTAATGGAGTCTCTCTCTCTCTCTCTCTCTCTCTCTCTCTATATATATATATATATATATATATATATATATATATATATGTTCGACTCTCCTGTCGACTCGACGTATGAGGCTCAAGCAGATCGGTTCCAAGGAAATCGACAGCCCGACAACAGCACATGAGATTCAATTATAGTGGTGAAAGATTCGTGCAGGACCATCTACACTTTTTGAAGGGCCGAATACAGAGACCTGGTGTACCCCAAACGACCCTCCGCAGGTTTTGAATTCAGAGTTGTCCTCCTCTTAGACCAGTTGCCATCCAAGGCTCATAGAACCCAGTTTGTCCTGCTATTTACCCATAGCTGGAGGGAAAAGAAGAGGATTCACACCTTTCCCAAGGGTATTAGCACGTAAGTGAATGTAATGGATTCGAATAGAATTCGAACTCGGCTCTCCGATACCTCAATCCAAGCCGTTACTCCACCGTGCCTCCTATCTATCTATCTATCTATCTTTATATATATATGTGCGTGTGTATGAGTGTGTGTATTTCCCATTGAAATATCGTCATTTGTCCATTTCATATATATATATATATATATATATATATATATATATATATATATATATATATATATATATATATATATGGTCGTTAGATGAGGATTGTTATATTGTATTCCTTGTATATCTCCCATTTTTCCTTCAAATGGACGTTTCTCTGATCAGTTACTGTTTAATTTACTTTATTCGCCATCCCTGGGCAAAGCATTATCATCTTGTTACGAGCGTAATTTGCATGAACAAGAGATTCTTCTTCTTGTCATTCCCCATTGCTAAACGAGGAAAGAGTCTCTTGAGTTTGTAAATGGACAGCTGATGTGTGACTGGATTTTGAAAAAATTATGACACTATATATAAGAGACTGTGTTTGATTATACGATATAAATGTATATGCACAAAATTGATATGTCTTAGTCGCAGTTGTCTTTTACGCCTTGTAAATGTTAATAAATATTTATCTAAACATTATAGAAGCTCAGGACACTCGCCGTATATATGTTGATTGTTCTTCACCTTTCTCGTCATTTGCCACTTTTTCTAGAAAGAGAATTTTTTTTTATTTTTTTATTTACGTTAACTCAAGTGAAAATTCAATTATGTAAAAACTGATTTTGTTATTCACTGTTCTTTTTCTTTTCGTTTTTTCTTTCTTTCCTTATACTTTGCCTTTTCTGATTCTGTCTATCTTAGAATCACGCAAACGTACCATTGTTGTTTTAAAAACATTCGTTTTAAATACGAACATCTTCGTACGGTATAAAAATCAGGTACGACGCACATGTATTGCCTTCGATACGTTTGATAAACCTCCGCCCTTATTCTATATTCCTCTCATCCTCATCAACCCAATAAAATATCCAACGCAAGAGTCACAGATGAAGAAGGGACTTGAGATAACTAAAATATAGTTCTACAGAAATATCCTGAGTATATCATGGGCTGAATATTTGAGCAATGAGGAAGTTCTAAGGAAAATGAAATCGAAACGGACACATACTTAGAATAGGAAAGAGGCAGTTGAAATTTTTTGGACAAATAATGAGGAAAGAATGTGTGGGGAATTTCACGCTAAAGGGGCGAGGTAAAGCAAGCAGATAACCGACCCGATGAGTTTGTCTGAAAGACTGGCAAAACAGGGATAAGGAGGGATAGCAACAACAAAAATTACTTAGCGCTACAAAGATTGTCCAGGTCCTGAAGGACCACGCTACAAAGAAGAAGAAGAAGAACAACAACAACAACAAGGAAAAGAAGAAGAACAAGATTATGAAAAAGAAGAAAAGAAGAAAAAGAAGAAGAGGAAGATGAAAAAGAAAAGCATAAAGCAGAAGAAAAAGAAGACGAAGAAGATGAAAAAGAAGGAGAAAAAGAAGAAAAAGAAAAAAGCAGAAGAAAAAGAAAAGAAGAACAAAAAGAAGATGCAGAGAAGAACAACAAAACGAAGAAGAAAAAGAAAAAAGAAGAAAAAGAAGAAGGAAGAAAATGAAAAAGAAGAAAAAGAAGAAGGAAGAAAATGAAAAAGAAGAAAAAGAAGAAAAAAGATGAAAAAGAACAAGAAGAAAAAGTAGAAAAAAAGAGAAATAAAAGAAGATGAAAAAGAAGAAAAAAGAAGATGAAAAAGAAGAAGAAAAATATGAAAAGAAAAAGGAGAGAAAAGAAAAAAGAAGAAAAAGAAGAAGAAAATAGAAAAGAACAAAAAGAAGATGAAGAAGAAGAACAAAAAGAAGAAGAAGAAGAAGAAGAAGAAGAAGAAGAAGAAGAAGAAGAAGAACTTATAAAATGCGATGAAAGATATTTTCTTTAAGATTTGGAGGATCATTTCCTTTCAAGTTATTTTAACGATATATCTGAGAAAACGGTAGAAGTTCGATACTTTAGAATCTCTAAATGAGTTGTACGCCATTCACAACATCCATATGAAAGTCTAAATCGGACGAGACTATAACATAATTCGAGTTTTCAGGTCATTGTATATCCTACATATTCTCGTAGTATGCACCGCTTTCTCCTTCCCTATATGCATTTACAACAATCACATTTAGTACCTCTCTACCGTGAATGGCTCTTGAGTGTGAAAAAAAAAGAAAATATAAATTTTGGTTTGCAGCATCTTAAGGTGCTGGAGAAATATATTCCGAGCGGAAACTAACCTAAGTTCAATTTCCTTATATCTTATATGAACTTCCTTCGAACTGATCTGAGGTATTTAGAATTTTTCAATTTAATTTCCTGAATTCTTACGATGGATTCAGACTTAGTTCTATCACTCTTAGTTCAATTCCATAGTTTTTGTTTCGGAAACTTTTAAACCAAGTCGTAATTCTTGCAATTCGAGATTTCCACATCAGTTTTATACTAACTTTGAACACAAGAAAGACACTCAAAATCAGCACTAGTTCTTTTAAAAGAAAGACGATAAAGAATGGTTAAAATTACCAGAAATAAAATTGAAAATGGAGAATAAAACACTAATCAAGGAAAATCTAAGTTTGTTAATATCTATCTATCAACTTTGATCTTCAAAAACTTAAATGCAATGACAATCGTTATCTTCTGTCTTCTTAATTGTTGTTCTTTTATTGTCTTCTCTCCTTAATAGTATATTCTCTCATATTTTGTAAGACCCAGTAACCCCTTGCATCTAAGCGTTTTCTAGCCTTGCTTGTGGTGAAATGATTTAAAAAAAGGAAAAAAAATGTTTGTGTTTGACGGTATCTATCCAGAAAGAGGAAAAAGGCGCCGAAACATTTGGTATAAATCAGGCATTTCGTTTGAACGACTCACTGAAATGGAAAATTAAATAAGTGTGAGCTAAAAAAGTACATCGGTTATTTTGCTACAGTTTCTAAGTCCGACTGTAGCTCTCTACTACTTTCTGTTCTTTACTGCAATTAGATCTCCTTCATGACCCATCATTGTCTATGTGTTCCTCCATCCATTTGCTCAGATACCAGTCGGTTACTTTCGGCTTTCCTCAGCTTCTCTAGAATTCCGTGGATCCTGCGTGTGTTAAATTCTCCCAATCCATTGAGTCTATCGGGCTGCGACAGCTTGCACTACGATCTTGAATAACCACGAGTACTAATCCTGAGAGTACATTGTCAAATATTTATAACTTTACCTCGGTGTTTAGTTTCTTCTACTCATAGTATAATGTAATAATAAGCATGATAATAATAAATGTACTTGCGCCAAATATATATAAAATCTTCATGACTGAGTGGCAAATACTTACAATGGACAGTGTGCAAAAACTTTGAAAAGGATGTTAATAAACGCTGTTATGAACATCAGCCATCACTGGTTACAGAAACAGAAGTCATCATAATTCTATGGGATTACACTACCTTTACAGGCGAGAAGACTGAAGCAAATAGGACGGAAATCATTGTCAGAAGCCGAAAATAAAAATAAAAATTTGCCTACTAATTGATACGGCTTGCCCAGCGAACTGTAACATAGGTAAGAAATAATTTGAAAAGCTATCGAAGTACAAAGACCTCCAAAATCGGAATAGAAAAAAATGTGAAAATAGTCATAGTAGGTGCGCTTGGAATGATAAAAAAGGAACACAACAACACACTGAAAATATCCCTGGAAATCCCAGCTAAAGAGAAATACAAAAACTGTCCTGATAAGTCCATCCCACAGACTAAGAGGAACCTTGTCCATACAACGCTAGTGATGTTATTGGCGTTGGAAAAATAAATCATGAAATATAGCAATAACAACAAACCTGCCGTAGGTTTACACGCAGATTTCGTAGGTAATGTGACCATAGCAGAAATCGAAATAATAATAGTAATAATAAATAATGGCTGGTTATTCGTTTTCACGCACACCTGTCAGCAAGTGTGGCTAGCCAAGCCCAGACACATTTGGGTTTCTTCATCACACACAAAACCACTCGTGGTTTATATAATATTTGGACGGGAGCTGCCCAGTCCTCACTTTCCAGCCTTGATAGAGTTCAAAACCGTCTCTGAGTCCTTGTTGGAGAAGACTTATCTCCACCTTCCAACCTCTCTCTCTCTCACAGGTGGCATGGGGTGAGCCTCTTACTGCTCTGTCGCTACTAAGATGGAAAGTGCTCAGAAGAACCACATTTCTTGGTTCCACCTTGTCTAACCTTCTCGGCTAGGAACCACCATTCCACTTATATTGTAGCAACCCCACCCACATTACTTCTCGAACAGCTTTTTCCAGCGACCACTGCTCTGTGAAACAAGAGGATGTTTCCCCGATCACCACAATCATAATTTGTTCTAGAGTTAACTGTTATCTTCCTCTCTTATCTATAGAAAATACCTCTTAATGTAACCTTCTACCTAAGGGGCCTCGGGCCTTGTACAGGAGGAAGCCTACTGTAAAAAAAATAAAATAAAATAAAAATAAAAATATGCTGACCGGACTGTTGTTCCTTTTTTAAGGAGAGAATGGTCATGATCAGAATTTATATATATATATATATATATATATATACAAAGAACCTGAGGCGCTGAAATGTTCTCGGTCTGTCTTCAACAAATCTAACCGCTTTACTTATTTCGTAACATCTTCTGAGTCAAGCCGATAAATTTCTCTATCCACATGTGTGTGTTATAAATACGCATGCGCGTGTGTTTAGTGGTTACAAACGATGAAAAAGAGTAAAAGAAATGTATAAGGAAATAAAAAACAATACAAAATAAGATGATTGTCAGAATGAATAGAAAAAAGAGAATGAAAAAAAGAAATAATGGAAGAACGAAAGGGTAAAAGAAAAAAAAAAGAGGAAAGAGAAAAAAACAAAAGGAAGAATGAAAGAAATTTAAAAGAATGAAAGAAAGAACGAACGAAAAGTGAAGAATGAATAAATAGCAATCATTTATGAAGATATAATGAACGAATATATTTTTAAAAGTAAATAACAAAGAAGAAAGAAAAACTTATATTTATAAATCTAGCATTCATCCTTTCTTTGAATATGGTTGCCACAAATGGTCTAGTGCGCCTGCTATATATTTAGGATGTGTGAGTGGTGTAATGGATACCGGCTCAAAATCAGAAATTAGAAAGCTGCGTTCAAATTCTAGTCGGGTTCATAACATCAACTTATGCACAAATATCCTTGGGGAAGGTATAAATTGGTAAATAGTAGAACTAGTATATAGAAAAATGCATTGTTATTCTCCAAGAAATTCTTAATGCAATATTTACTAGCAAAAAAAGAATTATGATTATAATCAAAAATATGTTTAAGAATTAAAGAAGCCACAAAGGATAGATAAGCCATAAAAAAAAGAGATCAATCATTACCATTTTGATTATAAACCTCTACCTTTAACAGTTCTTGAGCCTTAGATTTGGTGATATTTAGTAAAGAAAGATCAAAAAACCGATTCCTTAGATTCCCAAGACTGTCAAAGTAGATATGTTTCTGAGCTAAAGACCAAAATCTTGACTTTTTTTTTTATTTCTAGAAAATAAAGAATGAAAAAAAGGTTAAATGTTGCAGCCTGAACGCAAGTTTACTGTGGATGATCTTTCTTGTCAGATCAACTATTATCACACTGTGAGATACTTAATAAAAAAGTCATAAAAAACATAGACATGAAGAGAAAGAAACTAAATGAAACTGGATAGGCAATATTCTTTATTTACCATAACAATCAGTCTGATCATAATTTTGATTAATGTAGGCAATTTACTAAGATGAAAGTGTATAGAAAGTGCTTTGATTACTAGATCATCACAGTAAATTTGTGTCAAGATTCTTATAACATTTCACCTTTCTTGGCAGATCTATTATCACAATGTGGGATATTTAATAACAAAAGTAATAAAAATATGAATAAAAAGAAAAAGAAACTATATGAAATTAGTTAGACTATACCACCAAACAGATATTTTGAAATTAAATTTGAAAGATTAAATTTCGTCATTTCTACTCCAGCTTGCGCATGCTTAGTTACATCAACATAAACATCACTTTCGTCCAATGACGTCCTAAAGAACAAAACACGTCAGATAAAAATATTTTCCCAGCATTGTTCTGATATATAAAAGATTTATATATCTTAAGAATTTCTGAATCAATGTGTAGCGACTGCTGTTTTTCCACGCCCACATTTTATTCGTCTGCAATTGGCTAATAAATCAATACTGCCTTTCTATAGGACAATTTAGCCTTCGCAGTTGTTGCTTTGAATTTTTCGGTTTTGAACTTGCTTACTTGTTTCGTTAGTACAAATTTAGCGATTGGTCAAATTTTAACCAATCACATATTTTAGTGCAAAATCAACTTTTCCCGCGGTTTCGCTGGGTGCCTAACTAGCTTTAAAAGAGGCGACTTTTTCACAAGCCGCCAGTAGAGTCCAGTAAATTTCGCCTGTCAACACAAACCTATGACTTTACTCACAACATTTCAAACACACACACAGACAGAATTTTATAATACATATATACGTATCTCTCTGTGACTCAGCCTAATTCAATCAACCAGGACTCTGTTGATTTCTCTAACACACTTTCTGATCAATTGTATTCTTGTGTTATCTATTCTAACAGAAGACTTGTTCTAACATTGATTCCTGAACATTTTTCTCTCAAGAGAACTTTCTTTCAAGCAATCAATTACAAATCAAAATACGTTAAAAGGGAGGCAACTTCTTTTCCCTTAATCTATACATTGAATACAAATTATTGTATATTTTGTTCTTGTATGTTATTTCAATATATATTTGTTGATTCTCATTTGGAGTTTCGTTGTTTTCTTGAATCATTAATAATACAAAAGATATGTGCACAATGAACACGTCCATAACGTAATAAACGAATATATTTTTAAAAGTAAATAATAAAGAAGAAAGAAAAACTTATATTTATAAATCTAGCATTTGTCATTGCTTTGAATATGGTTGCCACAAATGGTCTAGTGGTCCTGTTATATATTTAGAAATACTTGATAAAATCCAACGAACAATCAGCAATATTATTAGTCCTGATCTGGCGTCTCGGATTCACTCTCTTCCCATCACCGTAAGGTAGATTCTCTGTGTCTTTTCTATAAATACTTTTATGGTAATTGTTCTGATAAACTTTCCTCTATTGTACTTAGAATCTATGAATGTAAGGACAGTATTAGATTGGTGGCAAGATCTCATTAATTTACAATTGAAATGGCTAGATGCAACCGTAAGTTCTATGCTAACATTTTCTTCTCTCTCACTTATTCCTTTTGAAACCCTCTTCCAGCTTCTTGCTTCAGTCAAATTTGATCTTCAAAAATATAAATGTAATGTCAATCGTTATATACCATAATTTTAATGCTTGTTCTTTTATTGTCTTCTCTCCTTATTAGTATATTTTTCTCATATTTTCTAACACTCAGTAACCCTTTGCATTTTAGTGGCTTTATTGCCTTGCTTGGTGAAATGATAAAAAAAAAAAATAAACTATGAAGAAAGAGAAAAGAACGATAAAGAAATTGAAGAAAAATCGAAAGAATGTATGAAACAGACAAGAAAATCAAATGAGCGAAAGAAAGAAAGAAAGAAAGAAAGAAAGAAAGAAAGAAAGAAAAAGAGAGAAAGAAAAGAAAGAAGAAGCAAGCAAGAAAGAAAGAAACAAACAAAAAGGGAAAGAAAAATCATGAAAAAAATGCAAGAAGCAGAAAAGAAAATAAGTTAAAACCAAAAAGTTATGCGTATAGAATTTTAATTTGTTCGTCTTTTCTCCGGTTGGAGCGGTTAAATCCCATGAAATAATGCAAGATTTGGTCTCTACGTTAGTTGCGCATCTGCTCAAAGAAATGGTACCCGGCACGTTCAATCAGGATGGGCAAAAGGTCGGCAGAAAAAGATTATAAATATTTATAGCATTCAACTAGTCTACAAAACAATAAGTCCGGTTACTTTGAGACATTCAAACTGTTTGTTCACTTAATTCTGTTTATCTATCTATCTATCTATCTATCTATCTATCTATCTATCTATCTATCTATTTTTATTTAGGTAATCATCTCAATCTATCTATGTTTCTTAGTCCTTCGCTCTCTCACTTTCCCTCTCACTATATATATATATATATATATATATATATATATATATATATGTGTGTGTTATGAAATAGACAAAATCCGACAATTATTTAAAGACATTTTTACATTTATACATTGTTTTTATAGATACAAATATTTAAGTAAATACTCTGTTTTATAATAAATAGTATTTATAACATTTACTGGCCTGAATGTCCGAGAAATTTTCATAGAAAATATTCGTCCTCCGACAGGAATCAAACTTGTATCCTATACGGAACCGTCATTTAACCTAACGTGTTCTTAACCGATCGAGCCACAGAGGATCGTTCGATTAGCAAGGCTGAATTTACTGCCTTTAAACTTCAATCTTCCGTGAATCTCTCACGTACACTCATATCTGCTCGAAGCGTATCCGAATGTAAATAAAATGATGTTGCACATTATGAAATAGACAAAGTCCGACAATTTTAAGTCTAGGAAGATAGAAGTGTATTTTTCTAATTAAAAACTGCTCCCGCCAAAACAATACCTACAATTAACTACAACAATGTTTCCTAAAATTGAATAAATAGCTTTAAGTATCTTCCCAAACCAAAACAAAACTATTAAATAAGCGGTGTAAACAAATTTTTACTACGTTAATAAAACACCGATTAAAATTAAAATAAATAAACAAATAAATTAAATAAAAAACAAGCAAAATAATTTAACTCAAATAAATAAAGAAACAAATATACGACTTCCGATATAATAACTGCCAAAATAGACTACCCACAATGCACCACTGACCCGTATATATAAATAGCTATTTATTCAATTTTGGAGTTGATTGTTGTAGTTTATTCTAACTATTAATTTGGCGGGAACAATTTTTAATTTGTTTTTATTTCATGTATTTATTTAGATTTATTATATTTATTTGTTTTTTCTAACGGTTAGTTTATCGGGATCTGTTTGTTAGTTTATTTATTTATTTAGATGAATTTAGGTCAATTTATTTTACTTGTTATTATTTATTTCTTATACTGTATATTTTCTCTTTTCCGTTTTCGATTTTTAAGTAACGTAGTATTAATATAAAATATATATTTTGAATGTACTTCATCAGGCGATGGTAAGTAACTGGTGATTAAATGCAGTTTTTAAATTAAATCACTAATTACTTAACATAAAAACTTACAAGAAAACATGTTGAAATCGCTAAACTTTTATTAGAAAAAAAACATACTGAAATCGCTACACAGAAGCTTTTATGTTTCAATATTTTGATTGTACTTCTTCAGGCGATGGTAAGTAAGTGGTGATTTAATTTAATAACTGTATTTAATCACCACTTAAGCACTTTTGAAAAGTAAATGCTACGAACAGTGGATTTTTACTCCGTCTGTTCTTTCTCTCATTTGCATTTATATATATATATATATATATATATATATATATATATATATATATATATAGATTAGGAAATTGAAGTAAAACGCGTTTAAGAATAGATTTGTACCCACAGCTATGCCAATGATTTTTTTTAAAATTATCTATTTATTATATATATATATATATATATATATATATGTGTGTGTGTGTGTGTGTGTGTGTGTGTGTGTGTGTGTGTTAATCCGATATTTTTATTACTTCAAATGTTATTTAAAAAAAACGTGGCGTCTATTTCAAACATGGCTATCCACTAAAACACGCGTTTCCGCTAAAATTTACGTTTGAAATTCTATGTATACAGACACAAATTGACATCATTTTGTAATCTCATAACATAGCCAGTTCCTGCTTAAATGATCTCAAATTTCTTTTTAACACTCGCGGGCACACACACAAATATATATATATATATATATATATATATATATATATATATATAGCTAGCTAGCTAGATAGATACGGAAAAAATCGATGTGGTGGGATTGTTATTTCTCTCTCTCTCGATCAATTACAAGTGAATAATGAGTTTGATTTTTACTGGGTGCTCCATACTTTCGGCCTTGTGCCCGATCTAATTTCCGCTTAGTAAGAATCAGCACCTAGACGTAGTGTAATAGCTTGTCTTGCTATATTAATTACTAGAATTAAAAGCTTTTGTTTATTTTTTTCATGGTGTAGTATATTGGTGTTGTCAGCAAGTATTTTCCTGTATTGTGAAAGTGGACAAGAATGTGTCATGGGATGTGCGATAGAACTTGTATCCGACAAATGGAGTTTAAGACATCATGATAATGTTGTAGTCGTCAAACCAACAATAAAGGAAAATACTTGCTGACAATACTAATATACTGTACACCACGAAAATAGGAAGCAAAACTTTAAATTCTCGAAACCTCTAAAAGCAAGCAACCAACACTCAACAAAATTTATTACGAGTGTAGTAGCAACGGGTTGGATGCATTTAACCAATATTTAATGCCATTTTACATTTCTACCAATTTCTGGTTAGCTCCCTTGTATTGGGACGCTTGTTTTGCAAAAAAAGTCCATAGCTACAACGGATAAATTAAAAACGTTAAAATAACAGAGATCGCTCACGCATGTTTTTAAAAATCATCATCACAACGATCACAGTTACAATAAGTTAATCTTTGTAATTCACCTCAGAGGATGATCTCAGAGAAGATGAAAAGTACTTGCGTAGGAAGAACAATTACGACACCTTCCATGATGAATTTCATCTGATTAGAGAACTAGAAAGGATTATTATGAAAATAATATATAATATGTCTGTATTATTCAATTAAATATGTTTGAATGAAGATATGCTTTCTCTTCTCTCTCTCTCTCTCTCTCTCTATATATATATATATATATATATATATATATATATATATATATATATGAAGAAATTTAGTCTTAAGGTGTGCTATAGTTATGGGATAAAGTGCTCAATACAAGAAATCAATTTTAGTGTCTTTCATTCAGAATTTTATTGTTTCTATTATGGCCCCCTAAGTGATTCCTAATGTCAGTTTTCTTTTTACAACGTCTCTTAACACACGTGGCAAACACAATGTTTTGCCTGTGTTACCTATGTTGGAAACTTGCCTGTCCCTGTGTAGAATCATCTGATGTTTGGGGCCCACAACAGTCTTAAAAACCTTGACCCAAAACTCTCACTAGTAACCTGCAGGTCTTTCTGGTCGGGTTGCATTCACAGGAGTTTGTACCTGACCTCTTTGGTGTGATCTCACATGACTGGCTAAACCAGCCGCTGAGAGGGTGACTATCCCACAAAGACTGCAAGTGTGTTGGGACAGATTCTATTTCTCTGTTACTAATGGCGTGCTTTTTGATGGAATGATCAATTCTCTTCTGCTCAAAATTATTGCAGAATTCTCAAATTAATATTCTCCAGCCAAATCTATCTTCAACAACAGTTTTCCAGTCTTCATACACCCCCTCTACACACACAACCACCCACCCACCCGCATACACACACACACATACACACACACAATCATACTACAAGTTTGTTTTTCGCTCAACTGCGCCCCACACATAATAACGATGAAGTTCTGAGAACAATAACGATTAACTTTTAAGGAAACTGATATCTACAATCAGAAAGAGACAAAGGAAAATTCTGTGACACATAATGATAAAAGAAGAATTTAACATTTCAAAGACATATTGAAGGGTAGAGAAGCAGGTGAAAGCTGCGAATAAACTATTTGCGTTAAGAGGACAGAAGAGGAAGAAAGGAGACGGTAAAAGGCTAAAAGTTATATATAGCAATAAAAGAGAGGAAGTTGTGGAGGGTTGAGTAAGGACATGGCATATAAAAGAAAGAAAGACATAATCATA